>CAUYRH010149266.1:0-10993 GCA_963574655.1 Perodicticus potto
GATGCCACGGCACTCTATCCAGGGTGACAGCTTGAAGCTCTGTCTCAAAAAAAAAAAAGATGTTAGGAAGAAAGCGTGCTTAGATTCAGCAAGTGTGGTCTTTGCTTTGCAGGATAATTTTCTCTCTGCCTTTGTGTTTGGTGGGTGTTTGGCCATCTGTGTGAGTTTCTGAGTTGAAAGAAGCTATTTAGGTTTCTTCAAATTTCTTTTATGTTAGCCTGCTAACAGCATATTGCCCTGACCTTGAAGACAAGGCTTGTTTTCCCTAATGCGTTCTCTCACCATTCTATATGCCTTCTTCACACAGTATTTAATTACTTATTTTACAGAAAAGTAATAGCTTATTATTTATTGAGTTCTTACTAATTACTGTATTGGTGGCTTTACATACATTATCACATTAATCCAAAAACATTTGTCCACTGAACTAATTAAAGATTCATTTTTTAGATGAAGAAACTAAGTCTCGGAAAGATTTTGAAACTTGTCCAAGATCATGTAATAACCTAGAATTTGGATTTATGCTGGTATACAAACCAGTGGCAATGTTATTTAGTTTCATTTCTGAGTGAATAGAAATTAAGTGATATCTGAATTACCATTCCATGCAAAAGATGCAAACATAGATAGCAAAGAACATGCCAAGAAAACCTAGGTTTTGTGTCTTTTTTTTTGTAGTTTTTGGCTGGGGCTGGATTTGAACCCGCCACCTCCAGCATATGGGGCCCCCGCCCTACCCTGTTGAACCATAGGTGCTGCCCAGGTTTTGTGTCTTTAACAACGAAAATACAATTGATAATTAGCCAGAGGGACATCTGTTTTCCCACTATCACTGTCTGAGGTTTAGGTAAAACTGATCCAGTTCTTTTTTTTTTTTGTAGAGACAGAGTCTCACTTTATTGCCCTCGGTTGAGTGCCGTGGCGTCACACAGCTCACAGCAACCTCCAACTGCTGGGCTTAGGCGATTCTCTAGCTTCAGCCTCCTGAGTAGCTGGGACTACAGGTGCCCTTCACAACACCCGGCTATTTTTCTGTTTTTGCAGTTCGGCCGAGGCCAGGTTTGAACCTGCCACCTTTGGCGCCCTACTCAATGAGCCACAGGTGCCGCCCTCTTTTTTTTTTTTTTTTTTTTTAACTGATCCAGTTCTTAAAAGCCAGGTTGCTGCCTATTAAATAGACTTGTGTGTAGAGAAAGTTCATTTATAATATTATAAGAAATTATATAATTCTCTGGTCTCTTTCAGAAAAGAAGAGAAGAGAGTGCTAAACTAAAGGAGGAGGGAAATGAGCAGTTTAAGAAAGGAGGTAAGATAACTGTTTGAGGGCTGGCGTCTGCTCCTCTTGACTCCTCATCCAGTTTTGGAGTCTGTGAAGAAGTACTAAAGAACACTTGGAAACAACTAGCAAACCCAAGCTACTCAACAATGTAATGTTGCTTCTCAACACCTTGGAATTTTAGGTTTTTTACCAGGCCAAATTGTTCTCAGCGAACTGTAACCAGTTAACCATATGTTTCTTGGCACAGGCATAGTTTTTCTTTTCTGAAAATCACCATCTAGAAATCGGGGGTAAATTCTCAGCTATTGCTTTGGAAACACTATCTTTGTATATTTTACGAGACTTTTTGCCACGTTGCTATAAAAATGGGGTCCCCTTTTTCTTACTTGCTGCAGTACTATAATAGCAAATTTGACCACTGCACCTGGCCTAGGGAAGCACTTTGCTTGTTCTTCAGTTGCTCCTTTTTTTTACTTGTCCATACTGCTTCAGAAGGTTACTTATCTTTTTTTTTTTTTTTTTTTTTAATTAGAGACAGAGTCTTACTTTGTTGTCCTCAGTAGAACGCTGTGGCATCACAGCTCATAACAACCTCCAGCTCTTGGTCTTAGGCCATTCTCTTGCCTCAGCCTCCTGAGTAGCTGGGACTGTAGGCGCCTGCCACAACACCCAGCTATTTTTTGTTGCAGTTTGGCCGGGGCCAGGTTCAAACCTGCCACCCTCGGTATATGGGGTCAATGCCCCACCCACTGAGCCACAGGTGCCATCCAGAAGGGTTACTTTTCTATGTGCTTTTTTCTTTAGATATCTTAAGGAGATGTTCTTCTTTTGTGTCCTTCCATATTTCCTAAATTTACTTAGAAATAAGTCAGGAGTCCTTCCAAGAATTTGGGGAAACTATTTGATCTTATAATAGCATTCTTTCAGACCTCAAACTGTATATGCTTCAGAAATCAAGCATTTTTCCCTCTTTTCAGGTTTTAATATTTTTATTATATCTTTGTTTAGCAATTATTTCCTTTTTTCTAACAGAACTAATGCTTCTAATTTTAAAAGCACATTTCTTCATATGTTACTGTTACTTTAAAACCAAGAAGGAATAAGTAGGCTGTTTTCCCTTAGTATCTTGACCATAATTTTCCATATAACAATGAATATGTATATAACTTTATCACCATTGTCTCTTTTATTTATGTATGTATGTATGTATGTATGTATTTATTTATTTTTTCAGTTTTTGGCTGGGGCTGGGTTTGAACCTGCCACCTCTGGTATATGAGGCCAGTGCCCTACTCCTTGAGCCACAGGTGCCGCCCCATTGTCTCTTTTAAAGTCTTGAATTAAATTGAATTGATTTTTACATTGTTGCTTTAAGTTCCACAAAATATTTCTCTCCAGATATTTCTTTTTTTTTTTTGAGACAGAGCTTCAAGCTGTCACCCTGGGTAGAGTACTGTGGCATCACAGCTCACAGCAACCTCCAACTCCTGAGCTCAAGCGAGTCTCCTGCCTCTGCTTCCCAAGTAGCTGGGACTACAGATGCCCGCCACAACGCCTGGCCATTTTTTGGTTGCAGCTGTCATTGTTGTTTGGCGGCCCCGGGCTGGATTCGAACCCGCCAGCTCAGGTGTACGTGGCTGGTGCCTTAGCCTGTTGAGCCACAGGCGCTGAGCCACTCTCTCCAGATATTTCACAGCTGCAGTTTTAGCCTAGTTAACGTTATGAAAGCATAACAACAGCCTTTTTTTTTTTGAGACAGAGCCTCAAGCTGTCACCCTGGACAGAGTGCGGTGGCATCACAGCTCACAGCAACCTCCAATTCCTGGGCTCAAGCGAGTCTCCTGCCTCTGCCTCCCAAGTAGCTGGGACTACAGGCGCCCACCCCAACGCCCGGACATTTTTTGGTTGCAGCCATCATTGTTGTTTGGCGGGTCCGGGCTGGATTCGAACCCGCCAGCTCAGGTGTACATGGCTGGTGCCTTAGCCCGTTGAGCCACAGGCGCCGAGCCTTTTTTTTTTTTAGAGATAAAGTCTCACTTTGTCACCCTCGTTAGTGTGCAGTGACATCACAGCTCACAGCAACCTCCAGTTCTTGGGCTTAGGCGATTCTCTTGCCTCAGCCTCCCGAGTAGCTGGGACTACAGGTGCCTGCCACAACGCCCAGCTACAATTGCCCATCTCTTAAATTTGGACATTTATAATTTTAAATGTAAATAGACTCTTTTTTTTCTTTTTAAATTTTGGCCAGGGCTGGGTTTGAACCCACCACTTCCGGCATTTGGGGCCCGCATCCTACTCTGAGCCCCAGGCGCCACCCGACATTTATAATTTTAAAATGTCAGGATTTCTTGCAAAAAATCAGATCAAGGGACTTGAGTCTTTGTACACATATGGCAAACAGCAGCTGGAATTTCCCTACATGTGAAGGGGTGACTTCACACATGAGGTCCCAGTGGCAGGGCAGAGGATACAAGAGAAAAGCAACCCAGCGATAGGCCCAGGTCCCGACTTGACACAGTGGCCACCTGCTTGGGCCCTCTGAGCAGGCCAGGTCCCTTATCATCTGGTGCCTGCTCCAGTCTCCAGCCTTACACCATCCACCTGTGACTCCAGGAAGACTCATTGCCCAGGGGCCTAGAAGGTTACTCACTGCCCCATGCCCAGAATTGCCTTCCACAGCCTCCTCCCATCCCAAACAAGCCAGCATCCTGCCCTGGTCCCCTCCCTGGTGATGGAGTCCTAGACCTACTTCTGCTTTTCTCACGTCCACTGGGACATTTGTGACTCCTGTGTGTCCTTCCTGCTGTTCCTGGAATCTGACCAGGCGCTGGGCATGCTAGGCCCTCAGCATGGATTTGTTAATGTCAGCACATGGATTTTTTCACTGGAAGATGGGGCTGGGCCTGGGGCAGGGGCAGCAAACTCAAATGCAGAGAGGACTCAGGAGACGTAACAGACTGAAGTGGGCCTGATGGCAACCATGGCCGTGACAGACACATAGCTCTGCTCTGGCCAACCACAGCCAGCAAAACGATGGCCCGAGCTGGAGATCTGGATCCCTATGTGAAATCTTCAGATTTTTCAAAGTTGATAACTGATTCAAAACTTAAGACGTAGTTTGGTCCCAAGAGAAGTCTCCTAGGGAGTAGACCTTGGACTGCCAGCTTCTAGGAGGGCAGGAGGGGCGGGAGGGGCTGTGTACTCACGCCATGGACTGGTGGAAGTCGGATAGGTCCTTCTGCATGGCATGGAGAAAGAGAATGGTGGTCGCCTGGGGACTCAGCAAGCCGTCCCAGGAGGTACTGCCTGTCTGAGAGGAACAGGTGGAAGAGTGTCAGGACTTCACAGACAGCCCTGCTGCACCCAGCCCTGGGAAGGCAGTACCTGGTGCTGTGTGACCTCATGGGACACAAGCTGCTGCAGAAGATGGAGGTGCACGGTGTAGCTGGGCTGGGAGCGGCTGGCTGCTGTAGCTCTCTGCAATGCAGCCTCTGTGAGCAGACAGGACCCCACTTGGGGTGCAGCTGTCCTCCCCACCCAAGCTGGGCCACTGAGGGGGTTGCCACAGTCCCTGGCCCAGCCTTACACCTACCCGCTTATGAATGAGCTGGAACTGGAGGTGACACTGGCCACGGTCTGGGTAGGTCTCGGTGCAGGGCTCCAGGGGGTACCACTGGTCCTCCCGGCAGCGCATGTCCTGGCAGAACCAGGACCTCATGCAGTCAGGGGGAGGAGAGACGGGGGGTGGGGGCAGACCCCAGGTTCTCTTTGGTGAAAACCTAGAACCCCTCCCCATATCCCTAGCCCCCTTTCCCCCCTTACCTGCAGTCTCAGAACCACATTCCCCAGAAAGTCGTCCTGGCCTTTGTCCTTCCGGGCCTCCTTAAAGATTCTATTCCAGGCAGGGTTCATGAGGAAGATGACCAACCAGGCTGGAATGTGCCCCACCTGAAGCCACCTGCAGTCCAGTGGTGTGTGGGAAGTGCGGGAGCCCCCACTCCTTCCCTGTGAGCCCTGAGGCACCTACCTGCGAAGCCCGTGTAAATCTGTGAGCTCCCCTAGCTTCTGTCGGACAGACTCTACAGTGTCCAGGTCCCTGGAGGGGGGCGGCAGAGGATTGAGGGAGAGACAGAGAGGGTGTCTGTGATCCCTTCTGGGAGGAAGCACAGTTGCCCTCAGCCCTTGACCCTTTCTCTTCCCCATCCCTACGGGCAGGGCATATACCTCACTTACCACATGTCCAGATGAAAGTTTGCATTGGTGATATCCTCAAACTCCCTTGTAGGGAGAAAAGGGCATGGTTAAAGGTCTTGAGGGTTAGGATCAGATGGAGCCACAAGCAACCCCAGCCCAGAGCCTCTCCCTGAAAGTTGCCATCTCCAATATCACCTGCTTGGACTCGTGGCTGGTCCCTGCCACATCCCTCTTTCCCTCCCAAACGCACCCTTCCTCCTTTAAGGTAAGGCTTCAGACACCCCCAGATTCAGCCAGAGCCTTCCTGCTCCCTGGCTCGCATGGCACTCGTCACTGGTCTGACCTACTCTGTCTTGAGGATGGGCTCCTCTAGCGTTTGCCCAGGGCCAAGCTCCACTTTGAGCCAGGAAGACCCACTGATCTCTTGACTGGGGGAGACCCTACCACCCAGAGGAGCCCTGGACAAGGTGGGGGCTGGGGCAGGGCCACATACAGGATAAAGGTCTCATCCCAGACGGGGTTGAGTGTTTGACTGATGACCTGGGTGCGGTGGGTCTGCTCCTCGGGGATGGTGTGCCTCACCACGGCCTTCTGCCGACGCCGAACCCCTGGGCTTCCCCCCGACACGCCCACTCCCTGCTCGATACCCAGCAGGCAGTAGGGGTCACTGAACCCTGGGAAGGAGTGGGGAGGATGATGCAGCCAGGTAGTCAGTCCCGTCCCAGGAGCTGAGCAAAAAGGGGGCGCTGGGCAGAGGCAGGCTGAGGGACTTGGGGGGCTGCGCACTCCTGCCAGGAGTCAGACCCTGGATGAAAGAGGAAGATGCCAGGAAGCAGCCCCTTGAGCGCCCCACCCACACTCACCACTGACATCCTTGCCCAGAATGCCCTTGGCCTGTTTCACTGTTGCCTTCAGACAAAATATTGGCTTCTGGAGGGATAGAAGGGCTGTGCTGAGTCCCGTAGAGGGCTGGGCCTCCCAGGCTCCCTCCTGGCCCTGGGTTACCTGGAGCTCCCTGACCCGCTGCAGTGTCCGCTGGTGCTCCTCAGGTTCCATGTGGAAGGCCTGTGGGGAGGTGGCCCAAGAGGCAGGTGTGTGGGGGCTGCAGGCACAGGGTAGGGGCCAGGCCTGGAAGGGGGCTGCTGAGCCCCAGCTACAGGAAGTGGTGGGCTGAGGCTGGGCTCACCTCCTGCAGGTATCGCAGCAGCTCGGAGGCCTCTGTCACGTGGGTGGGCTCCGGCTGACCCAGGCGGTGCAGGACAGTGTAGAGAGCTTCCTCATAGAGCAGGGCCCGCTGGGACATAGGGGACCACCTCAGGAGCCCTACCCTTGGTACCCACACCTCACACCCACAGCAGGGCCAGGTACCATGTCTGTGGCAGAGAGGGTGGGACCCAGAAGCTCCCTCCCCTCCCCAGGTTGCTGCCATCAGCTTTGGCCAGGAGTTACGGGGACTGTTGGGGAGGGTGCACCCCCAATACTCTGCTGCTTACCTCCTCCAGGGACAGATGATGGGATGGAGGCTTGGTCTGCGTGACAAGGTAGAAAAAAAGGGTGGTGTACCAGGAGGCCAGGCCCAGGTCCAGGGCCCAGCACCCAGCCCCACAAAGTCCCACACCTGTTCTCCCAGCAGGCCTCCTGGGGGCCCAGCCCCAGGGTCTCTGTCCTTGTCCCCTGGCCTGCCATAGTGGAGGTCCATGGGCGCTCAGCTGGCCCAGCAGTCAGCTCTTTGCACCCGTGCCCCCACCCCCCTTCCTGCCCCGGAGGAAGCGACACTGCTTATCGGCTCCTCTCCCCACCCGGCGGAAGTGAGGCCCAGAGGAGGTGAGGGGGATGTGAGCAGGCCTGGGACTGCCCAGCTGGTCCCCAAGCAGCCCACTGCCCTGCAGGGACACTGCCTGCCTAATGGAGTTGGTGCCTCCAGAACAGGAGCAGCAGGGGATGAAGTCGGCCCATCATGGAAGGCTTCAGAGAGGCATGGCCCCCTGACCTAAGGCCCTTAGTGGCCCAGGGACACCTGGCAGGTGGGCTCTGTTGGCCCACAAGGTCCTGCCCAGTTGCTGGGGTGAGCAGGGGAAGGTCCCTAGTCCTCTGTCCCAGCCTTCGAGAGGTGGGGCCAGACAGCAGGGTACCACCAAGCCCCCCAGACTGCTCTCCTCCCCACTGAGTTCACTCCTACCTCCTTCTGGGGCAGAGGAGCCTGCAGGTCTCTGACCTTGCGGCGTCTTATCTTGATGGCCTGGCGTAAGAGGGGAGGGCGTCTCTGGGGGTTGGAGAGGAGTGTCGCCATGGTGGCCTGCTCTGCCCTTCCCGTCGGCTGTCCGCTGCTGTGGCGGTAAGTGAAGACAGCGAAGCCACAGGATTATGCAAAGAACACGGGGCTGCCACCCTCTGCCAGGGGAGGGGAGAGGGAGGGCAATAGGGAGGGTTAGAGGGTTAGAGTTTCTCTGCTGCTGGGGGGCATTGTCTCCCAGGCCATCCGAACGTTCCTCCAGCCAGAATCCAGGCTGGACCGGTTCCAGGCTGGAGCACAAGGTGGACCCAGTGGGCGGGCCTTGCTCAACCCCACCCTCCTGCAAGAGCCCTGGGAGGGTCCAGCACTCCCAGCAAGGGGTGGCAGTGCCAGGTGGGCAATCCTGCTCCATCTGTGTGCTGTGCCCAGGCTGGTCCGGAGGGAAGCTGACCTGGGCCCCGGGGGTATTCTCACCAGACTCCCCCATAGGCCCCACTTGGGGCAGGGAGGCTGGGCGCCAACTCTGTCTGCCCCACCCCATAGGTGACATTCCCGGGTGTTGACAGAGCCAAACTGTGCTGGGCAGGTATAGCCTCTGCCTCCACTGTGACAGTCAGGTGAGTGCTCCCTTCAAATGCCCTTGAAAGTTTAGCCAAACCCCAAAGCTTCCAGGTAGGGCGGGCCAGAGCCAGAGAGGACTTGCTGCCTAGTCTCTCCCACCAGGGCGGACTTGGCTCACAAAGGCCAACACTGGGTTTTCTCAGACGTCTATGACTTTCTGACCCTGTGCCCTGGGCCTCAACTGAGAGGTACAGGGGCATGTGTGCCTTTGGCTCTCTCCACTTCTCTTCCCACTGGGATCACAGGAGGGTGGCAGGAAGCCAGGCTTCCAAGAGTGCGTCTCTGTCTCCACATGCTCTAGAGGCCTAGGGCCTCCTCCCTCAGAAGCCTGGGCCAGATATGCAATCCCCCCTGCAGCCGGCAGGGGACAGGCCAGCAGTCCTTAACACCCTCCTGCCCAGGTCCCAGGGGATTCCTGGGGTGGAGCCCAGAGGATGGAGACCCTATAGGCAGAGCAGTCATGAGGACCAAATGGTCCATGAGAACAAGGGGCTTTCCATCGGAGGAACAGTCTCCCCGGAGCCTCCCAGGACTCTCTGTAGCCAGAAGTTGTCCTTCCTTGGTCACCTGGGTAACCACATGCAGAGCCAGAATGGGTTGTTACTTCATTTTTACTATTTCACATTTTTAGCAAACAAATCAAGGTGCAAACAGGGTTTATTTCACATTAATATATTAACTGATTTTTTTTTTTTTTTTTGTCAAATAAATAGGGAATTCTCTTTAAATAACCATCTCCTCACTTTGTGGCCAGTCCAGGAAGAAACAAGAGCAAATTTTAGCGCATCCAAGGGGCATGAAGCGCAAAGGGAAGAGGGCAGGCTGAGGGGCTGGCAGCAGGGTCAGAGTCCTTGTTCCCAGCCCACCCAGCAGTCCCCAATGGCAAGACAGAACAGACGTGCATTCTCCAGTTCCAGTCAAGAAGCCCCTTCTAGAGGGAAGAGGAGAGGAGAGGGAAAGCAAATTCCAGAAACACTAGCAGGGACACAGAGGGGCTTCCTCCCCAGGCACAATGGCCTTGCCCCCAACACCACCCGACCCCTGGAAGCTCATGCTTCAAAAGTCATACAGCATGACCAAGGGCAGAGAAAGAAGAGGAGGAGAGTGTGGGTGGGGCTGGAGCCTGGCTAACAGAATGTGGGCTGATGGTCCGCAGGACGGTCCCTTCCACGCTAGGAACAGGCCAGCAGAGGGAACATGAGCAGGCCTGGCAGGGCCTGGTATGAGGGCCGTGAGGCTGAGTGCAGTGGACAGACCAAGGGAGCTGGACTGAAGTGGAGGAGGTGGTCAGAGAGTCCCTGGTAGGGAGAAGCTACAAGATCAAAACGGGAACAAGAGGATGCCCTGTGCTCCCAAGGAGAGCCCAGAGATGGTCGAGGGAGGTACGCTGAGCAGTGCCATGGGCTCTGAGCTGGTGGCGCCTCTCCAGAGGCCAGGGGCCCCTCTGTCCCACAGCACTAGTTTTAGTGACTGTTTATAACCAGACCTGGAGGAAGAACAAGGCCCCCCCTCCCTCCCTGAGCCCCAGCCTCAGTCCCAAGGAGGGGAAGGAAGGGGCACTGGGTGGGAGGCAGGGAGGCGGGAGAGTCTACTGTGTCTTCTTATCTTCTGGAGGGTAGTAGGGAGGTGGTGGAGGCTGGTTCTAAAGAAGGAAAAAAGAAAAGATGACATTAGAAGATTCAAAACCAAACAAGGTCTCCCTGTCCCTAACTCTGTGGATAAGGGGGCTGCCCTGGTGCTGCCATCCCCACTTACTGTAGGCATGTAGACGTTGTGTGGGTTGCCGGGGTTGTAATAGGCGCTGGCAGCTGCTTCTGCGGCCTTGGCTTCAGCTGGGAGAGCAAACACACCCAGTGTTGGTGATAAGCACTGTCCCCTCCTGTGGCTTCCCCAAGGGCTGAGCTCAGCCTGTGACCCCTGGCTCCCAAGGGCACCTGGTGCTAGGGGTCAGGGGTCACAGGCTGACCATCAGGTCCATCAGTAAAAACAGTAGTTAAAATTTCTTTCTTCTGGCTCAGAGCCTGTGGCTCAACCGGCTAAGGCGCCAGCCATGTACACCTGAGCTGGCGGTTCGAATCCAGCCTGGGCCCACCAAACAACAATGACGGCTGCAACCAAAAAAAAAAAAAAAAAAAAAAAAAGGCCAGGCGTTGTGGTGGGCACCTGTAGTCCCAGCTGCTTGGGAGGCGGAGGTAAGAGACTCGCTTGAGACCAGGAATTGGAGGTTGCTGTGAGCTGTGATGCCACAACACTCTACCCAGGGCGATAGCTTGAGGCTCTGTCTCAAAATAAAAAAATTTCTTTCTTCTTCTTCTTTTTTTTTTTTTTTTACCCTGTCTCACTTTATTACCCTCGGCAGAGTGCCGAGGTGTCACAGCTCACAGCAACCTCCAATTCCTGGGCTTAGGCGATTCTCTTGCCTCAGCCTCCCAAGTAGCTGGGACTATAGGTGCCCGCCACAAGGCCCAGCTATTCTTTTGTTGCAGTTTTGCCGGGGCCAGGTTCAAACCCGCCACCCTCGGTATAGGGGGCCAGCGCTGCCCAACAGCAGTTAAAATTTCCTGAGCTGTAGGCGCTGCCCAACAGCAGTTAAAATTTCCTGAGCACTTGCCATGTGCTGGCACTGTCCTTTCTAGCCCTTTCACATGTCTTACCCCAGCTAATCC
>CAUYRH010149273.1:0-11230 GCA_963574655.1 Perodicticus potto
ACTGGCCGGGCGTTATGGCAGGCGCCTGTAGTCCCAGCTAATTGGGAGGCAGAGGCAGGAGACTCGCTTGAGCCCAGGAATTGGAGGTTGCTGTGAGCTATGATGCCACAGCACTCTATCCAGGGTGACAGCTTGAGGCTCTGTCTCAAAAAAAAAAAAACAAAAAACAAAAAAAAAGCACTGCAAAATAAAAATAAAAATAAAAATAAATAAATTTGTCCCAGATCATTTACTCTCCCTACCTTTAAAAATAAATAAATGTTAATGAAAAAAATTTTTTTTTAATTGAAAATTTTAAGATAACTCATAGATTCACATGCAGTTGTAAGAAATAATACAAAGGGCTCGGCGCCTGTGGCTCAACGGGCTAAGGCGCCAGCCACGTACACCTGAGCTGGCAGGTTCGAATCCAACCTGGGCCCGCCAAACAACAATGGTGGCTGCAACCTAAAAAAAAAATGGCCGAGCGTTGTGGCGGGCGCCTGTAGTCCCAGCTACTTGGGAGGCAGAGGCAGGAGACTCACTTGAGTCCAGGAATTGGAGGTTGTTGTGAGCTGTGATGCCACAGCACTCTATCCAAGGAGACAGCTTGAGGCTCTGTCTCAAAAAAAAAAAAAAAAAGAAAAAGAAATAATACAAAGAGATCCCTTGAACCCTTTACTCAGTTTCTTGTAATAATACCATCTTTTAAAATAATAGAACAATGTCACACCAGGATATTGATGTTAATACACTCCATATACGCCACCACTCTTACTCCAATTTTGCATATATATATATATATTTTTTTCCATTTCAGATTAATATGAGGGCCCAAATGTTTGGGTTATATTATTTGCATTGCTAGGGTAAAGTTCAAGTTGTAATTGAGCCCTTCACCCAGGGGTTATGCTGTATATCCTAAATTGTGCACCTTACATGAGAGCTTAACAATCCCCTCCCCTCGCCTGCCCCTCCCCTCTTTTCTTCCTCTTCCTTCCTCCGCATTTGAATTTAATTGTGCTTTTCTTTCATGTGGGCATGTAGTTGTTTATCTATTGGTTTCATATTAGTACTGAGTACTGGATACTTGATTTTCTATGCTTGTGATACTTTACTGAGAAAAATGTGTTTCAACTCCGTCCAGGTAAATACAAAAGATGGCAAGTCTCCATATTTCTTAAGGCTGAATAGTATACATGGTATACATATATCACAGTTTATTAATCCATTCATGGATTGGTGGGCACTTCAGTTGGTTCCACATCTTGGCAATTGTGAATTGAACAGCAGTAAACATTCTAGTGTAAATGTCCTTATGGGAAATGACACTTTTTCTTTTGTGTAGATACCTAGTAATGGGATTGTGGGGTCAAATGGAAGGTTTACTTAGTTCTTTGAGGATTCTCCATACTTCTTTCCATAGAGGCTGCATTAGATGGGCTTTATCCCAGGTATGCAACGTTGCTTCAACATACATAAATCCATAAATGTAATTCAGCACATGAATAGAAGCAAAAAGAAAGGCCATGTGATCCTCTCAATAGATGCAGAAAAAGCATTTGACAAAATTCAGCATCTTTTTCTGACAAGAACAGTTAAGAAAATAGGCATAATTGGGACATTACCTAAACTGACTGAAGCCATCTACAACAAACCCACAGCTAATGTCATACTAAATGGAGTTAAACCGAAAGCATTTCCACTTAGAACTGGAACCAGACAAGGATGTTCACTATCGCCACTGCTGTTCACCAGAGTGCTGAACATTCTAGGCAACGCAATCAGGCAAGAGAAGGCTATCAAGGTTGTTTAAATGAGGCCAGCTGTGGAAGAGACAAAGCAGCCTGGAAAAGGCAGGGATCTACCGTCAGGAGCAGGCAGGCAGGGCCAGTCCTGGTCCCTCACACCAGCTGCATTTCTCTTTTCTCCTGTCCATGTGCTTGAATGTTAACTTGCAAGGCACAATTCACATGTCACGTCATCTTTGAAATCTTCCTCTTTGTCTTCCTCAATTTAGGTGTAATAATTTCTCTTTCCCATATTCTATATTGCATATTTCTATTGTAGCATATACTGTATATTCCCTTGTTTTATGGCCAGTAGTTTATATGTTGTATCTTCTGTTAGTTTTTAAGCTTTGTGGCGGGGCACAGTGGCTCATGCATATAATCCTAGCACTCTCAGAGGCCCAGATGGGTGAATTGCTTGAGTTTAGGAGTTCCAGACCAGCCTGAGCAAGAATGAGACCCCCATCTGTAAAAATAGCTAGGCGTGGTGGTGGGCACCTGTAGTTTCAGCTACTTGGAAGGCCCAGGTAAGAGAATCACTTGAACCCAAGAGTTTGAGGTTGCTGTGAGCTAGGACGCCACAGCACTCTTTTGAGGGAGACAAAACTCAAAAAAAAAAAAAAAAAAGCTTTGTGAGATGAGCAACTCTGTTCATATTTTAATAGGCCACAGCACCTAGCTGA
Organism: Perodicticus potto; assembly: GCA_963574655.1. NCBI lineage: Eukaryota > Metazoa > Chordata > Mammalia > Primates > Lorisidae > Perodicticus > Perodicticus potto. The sequence continues at coordinate 2,453 of CAUYRH010149273.1, forward strand.
GACTCAGTACCTGTGTGGCCAAACTGAATCACTATGGATTGGAAGGAAGTTCCTGTAGGTGTTAGTAGAAGAAGGATTTAGCATGAATCTTGGTTTTATTTTGTTAGTACAGAATTATGCAAGTCTTTCCTACTGTACCTGTATTACAAAACAAAGTACTGCATAGATTGTTCTACTGTAGTCTAAAGGGAATTCATTTTGAGATGGTTTTAGAATTACCCTTTTATTTGGTCTACCTTTTCAAGTATAACATTTGTCAAGACAGCACTTCAATTTCTTTCGTGTGCTAAGTTATTATTGTTTACAGATGGTATAGAGTATCCAACGTTCAGATTGAAAGGGAAAAATTACACTCATAGAATCCCATCTGCAGCAGAATTGGGACTCAGAACAAAACCTAATTTTATTTACCCTGTATATCAGCAATAGGGGACTTTCAAAGAGCTGATTGCCAAAAGTAAGCATCATTGACAGCTTACAGCAGTAAAAATAATGGAGTTTCTTGCAAGATTGTTTATAAACATTCTTGATATGGTTTTGGATGAAACCCATCTTGGAAGGAAATGGGAGGCTATGGAGTTGTATCTGGTTAGTAATTTGCATTAGCGTTAACTGAGTGTATTCTTCTAAGTACAGATTCTAAGTACAGATTTTAGATGGCCTGTCTGAAGGTTAGGGAATGAGATATATGACACAGTAAATGCTTTTATAAATGTACTAGATTCTACTTTGAGTCTGAACAGTGCCTGGCATGAGTCTCTTGAATGAATAAGTACATGAAAGGTAGCCTCTCTGAGCCTATTTTCTAATCTGGAAGATGAGGGCTTTAATATCCAAGGGCCTTGTGCAGTGCCTGGCCAGTACTAGGTGCTGGGCACCCGAGAGCTATTATTCATCCCTTGCTACCCTTTCCCACTCTGTTTTCATATTGGGGGAGGCAGTGGGTTTGTTGCCCTGGAAAAGACTTTATCTTGCTGGTTGACATTTCTTTTATTTTTCCTTTCTATTTTTATTTGTTTGCGTTCTGTTTTTGCTTCTTATTTTACTTTTACGAAAATGTGAGAATGGAGGCATTGGCCCTTCTATGCAGTTTATCTGCTGCCTGGTTCACAACTCATATTATTCTCTGGTATATGAACAGAAACCCCAAGGGTGGGGGGTGGCTAATGGACACGAGTGAATGTCATTGTGAAATAAATCTCCAGGGTTGTTATGATTGCTGTTACATGCCAGATCTGAAGCAAAAAAAAAAAAAAATGCTTTCTATAAAATGGGAATGCTTGTCGATACTAACTAACTTAATTTCATAAACTATCATTTTCCCCATAGGAGTCATTAAAAAATCAGTAGAATTTAAATTCCCTTGAATGGTAATATACACGGAAATCACAGAGGCATAGACTCTCAGAGAAGGATGTGGAAGATCGTTAAGTCTATGCTTCATTGAGCTCTATACCATCCTTATCACAGAACTGCTTGGCCTCTTCAAACACTTTTTAGTGATAGGAAAGGCCTTGTTTGCCTTCTATGGCAATCATTTCATCTATAGATAGCTCCGAGTTTTAGAACAAAGTGTTTCTTCATATGAAGAAAGCCTTTGTGGCTCTCTCTCTGTTGTTCTTTGAGGGGGGAAAACCCCAACCAATCAACTAATCAAAGGGGGACCCTCAATCAAGTAAGTTTGAGGAACTCTACATACATAGCCCACACCCAAAGAGAGACAATGAGTACATGTGTTTTCCCTGGGAAATATTGTAACATGGTTAGTCATCAATATTTAACAAACTAGTTGATTGTGAACCTTTACATTACCTCAGAGAATCTGTTCAAGCACAGCTTAGAATAGTATCTGGCACATAGTAGATGCTCAATAAATATTTCTTTTATTTTATTTTGTTTTATTTTAATTTTTTTTAATTATTTTTTAAAGCAAGTGAATGGGGCAGCACCTGTAGCTCAAAGGGGTAGGGTGCTGGCCCCATATGCCGGAGGTGGCAGGTTCAAACCCAGCCCTGGCCAAAAAACTGCAAAAAATAAAAAAAATAAAAAGAGTGAATGTAAAATCATTGTTTAAAAACTTCGAAGTCCATCTTCTTTTGAGGTGACATGGGCTCTGCTTTTCTGCAAGTGATACAATCAAAATGCAGCAACTGATTAGATGGGTATTCTTCATTCTATCTGTGAACCATCCTAAATAGTTTATTTATTTCCATCCCCTTCGGAACTTTAAAAATTAGTATTTGAATTGTGAGCTTATAGCTCCATTTTCATAACTCTCTTTCGTATTATACACACGTAAAATAAATATGTTTGCAACTGATGGTCAAGACACTAAGAGCTTGACACTTTTGCTTCTTGAACATTTACATGGAGTGAATGAATGGGCCAGCACTTTGCTTGTCTTTTGTTTTCAGTTTGTGTCTCATTGTGTTTGATTGCACAAGCACATGGTTTTTCCACAGGGCTTTTAAATGAAGACCTGTTCCATCGTGGTGTTTTATAAGGGTGTTTTTCAGATGACCTATTGTGGTATAGCCCTTTATTTGGCTTCCCAGCCAGCCCTTTTTGGGCTTACTTTTAAGCAAAACGCACGCCTTTTATTTGTGATAATCGAACTTTCCACTTGGAACAGCTTGACAAAATTCCTATTCAATTTGAATCTGGTCAATAGGGGACATGCATAGACTTGATGCAGCTTTGGTGATCAAGACTTTTTATTTCTCGTGCTCTGAGGTAAGCGTTTAACGTGTTAGTAAGAAGAACATCATAAATTTTATTCTCGTTTTTATATTTCAGGAGGAGATCTATTTGGAATTTCAAGAGGGTCAGATACATGGATGGGTGTAACTCAGCGTCACAACTTTCTCCGAAGTCAGTACTCTGTTTCTCTTTGTTCTCAGCAGCAATTTCGTCTCTCCTTTGTGTGGCTGCTCAGTGACAGCCTGTGTCTTCCTTTGCCTTCCCGTGTTATCTCCTCCCTGTCCGCCTGTTTCTGAGCAAAAGCTCGATTATTAAAGTACTAGTATCTTCTCTTTTAACCCTTATTTCATCCATTTTCCTTAGAATAGAAATGTGATTTTTATTGGCACAATTGTGGGTGACATTTTAAGACAGAAAAGCTCAGGACGTTTTGCTTCTATCTATGGACTTTGCATTTTGAATCTCAGAATGGAAGGGACTGTAGAAAGCATGAGCTGTACTGTCCTCACTTCAGAAATGGGGGTGATAAGGCGAGGAAGGGAATGACTTGTTCAAGATTACAGAGCAGCCCAGTGGCCAAACTCACGCTAGGCTCTCGTTCTCCCACTCCCAGCCCACAACCTTATTTCTTTATTTATTTTTATTGAGACAGAGCTCACTTTGTTGTCCTCGGTAGAGTGCCGTGGCATCACAGCTCACAGAAACCTCAAACTCTTGGGCTCAAGTGATTCTCTTGCCTCAGTCTCCCGAGTAGCTGGGGCAACAGGTGCCCACCAGAACGCCCGGCTATTTTTTGATTTTTTGGCAGGCCTGGGCTGGGTTCCAACCCACCAGCCCTGGTGCATGTGGCCGGCACCCTACCCACTGAGCTACGTGTGCCGCCCAACACAACCTTTTATTTTATGCTCTGAGGCCTATCTTATTACCTGAATGTTTAAATCATACAGTAAATGAACATAGTTCCCACAGCTATGTAAGAATCTGAATAGTATGAGAGGAATCAAATTGCACATATTAGTATTTTCAGATCTGCCGTCTGACATAAAACCTATCAATTTATCTTGATAGGTGTTCCTACTGATCAAAGAAGGGGAGAACAATTTGAGTCTCTTATTATGTACGAATATTTTTAAATCTAATGTTCTCTCGCTTAAAAAGTAGAACACATTTTAGCCATTTTCACTTTCGCAGGCTTCTGAGGGCAGAGAGAGTTCGAGTCCTTTTTGCATTACCCTCATTCTTACCCTTTCTCCACGTCTTCGTGCCTAAAAACGTCCATGGGTGACACATGTTTGTAGCTTTTATAAACACATTCCTTTATCTGAGGGAGCATGTAGCATTGAAAGAATAATTGCAAATGTAAACATGTATGCCTTGGTCTGGAATTTATCAGGAGTCAAAATCGTATATAAAATAACAACATATTTTTAAGAAATGATTTTTATGTCCTGACAAATTGCAGAGCTCTAATGGTATGTAGCTTAGGAAAATAAAAGTGTCAATTAATTGCGTTATGTTTCTTTTTTGTTAGAGACAGAGTCTCACTTTTTATTGCCCTTGGTAGAGTGCCACGGCCTCACTGCTCACAGCAACCTCCAGCTCTTGGGCTTAGGCGATTCTCCTGCCTCAGCCTCCCGAGTAGCTGGGACCACAGGCGCCCGCCACAACGCCCGGCTATTTTTGTTGTTGTTGCAGTTTGGCTGGGGCCGGGTTTGAACCCGCCACCTTCGGTATATGGGGCCGGTGCCCTACTCACTGAGCCAAAGGCGCTGCCCTAAATGTGTTATGTTTCAAACCAATGTGGGAGTCTTATTTTATAACAGATACCCTATTCCACTATCTCCTGGGGACCCATTTAGAATTTTTTTAAATTCCCTTCAGGAGAACTGGCCTTCATAAAATCCATATATATGATATGATTTGAGGAGCACTGACAAGGGTAATGCATCATCAGCCTGACAGCACTAGAGATTAGAGCTTCGAAGGTACTTTGCATCAGAGAGGAAGTGAAAAATATGTCTTCAGTAAGAGATGTGGAACCACAGGCATTAAAAGCAATGATCCAAAATAGCTTAGTTCAATGACTCATTTTCTTTTAAAACGTTACCCTTGTTCATGGACCAGAGGTGGGTGGTGGACTTTGATTTTTGACCCCTGTAGAGCTCACTGGAATTGTAAATTATAATAACACTTAAGACCTGGGACAACTGAAATCTACTGAACAATGAGTGGATGTTGTTCCATTTGTACTCATAACCAATGTAATGATAATATGCTACTGTTCATTGAACACCTACTGCTATGCCAAGTCTTTTACATTTAGTTGGCATGGCAACTTTGAGGTAGATATCATTATGCACAATTTATAGCTGAGGAAGCTAAGGCTCAGAGAGGCTAAGTAACTTGCCCATGCTTGGATAGCCAATAAATGCAACAAGCTGGATGTGAATCCAGGTCTATTTAACTCAGAAGTCCACGTGGTTAACCACTGCACCATAAGACTCTCAGAGTCTTTTCCTGGCCTATATAATGGGATAATACCCACCTCGGGGTTACTTTATGGCTCCAATAGGAGAAAAGATGCAAAAAGCACTTTGCAATTGCTAGTAAAGCTTTGGAGAATGGACAGCATTATGAGCAGCAGAAGACAATGTGCTACAGTGTCTCCTCCACATGAGCATCTATCTACTCTTCAGATAATTCTAGATGTCCTGGTGTCCGTGTCTTTGCTCTTGGCTCTCTGGTGAGTGAGATTAGTTTGTGTCTTGGGCATAGGCTCTGAGAAGCAGGTCCTGGGTCCTACTTATTCAGTGATGTTTTTAAGAGTTTGATTTTATTGCCATATAGCTGAAAGGAGGAAAGAGGAGACCAGCAGTGTGTTTGTGGACACAGATCTGCAGGAGCCAAAATCCTTTCGGGCACAATGAGAAATTCTGTATCTCTTTTTAGCTGTGTTTAATATGAATGTTGTTTCCTGCCTTTTCTTCTTTGTTATAGAAACTGAACGGTTCCTCCGCGTAAAGGACATCAGTCATTTCTTAATGCAAGACATCGCCTTTTTGTCTGGTAAGCAAACTCTCTCATTTATAAATGTATGACTTGATTGGCAGAGTTAGTTTGGTGCTTATTATGCACATAGCTCTCTCTGTATGTAGTAACTGCAGAAGCATTGTTTTAATCAGCCTTTATATACTGTGCAACTAGTTGCTAAGCAAATGGCCATTTAGAGAATAAGTAGAGCTGTTCAGCATGTTTACCTATGTTATTAAAATCAACCTAACCACTTTTATACATTTGACTTTCAGGCAAGTCTGCAGAAATCCATGATAGGTGAAAGTACAGTGTGTTTCCTAGGTGGGTGCAGGCTGAGTGAGAGGGGGACAGCTGAGGTGGCTTCGGTCATAGTTCTGATTACTCAAATGTTTTTTATAAATGCTGGCAAGTCACTTTAATTAAGTGCATGCACTAAGTTTTTTTTAAAAAATGTTCATTTACATGTGGTAAAGTTTATTTTTCTTAGATATGTATATGTCTTTGTGTATAATTTTTTAAAGTTGTAATTAAGTACACGCAACATGCAATTTACCATCTTAACCATTCTTAAGAACACACTTGAGTGGCATTGAGTATATTCACGTTTTTGTGCAAGCATCACCACCATCATCTCCAGAACTCTTTTTTTTTTTTTTTTTGAGACAGAGTTGTCATAGTTTCCAACAACCTCAAACCCTTGTTCTCAAGCCATCCTTCTGCCTTAGCCTCCCAAGTAGCTGGGACTATGGGCACCTGCTACAATGCCTGGCTAGTTTGTTTTTCCTATTTTTAGTAGAGTTGGGGGTCTCGCTGTTGCTCAGGCTGCTCTTGAACTCCTGAGCTCAAGCAATCCACCTGCCTCAGCTTCCAGAGTCCAGAGCTCATTTTATCTTGCAAAACTGAAAGATTGTGCTCATGAAACAACTCCCCATTCCATTCCCTCTTCCCCCTGCCCCTGACAATCAGCATTTTACTCTCCATCTCTTGTGATTTTGACTAGTCTAGGTACCACATAGGCAGAATCACACTGCGTTTGTCTTTTTGTGGCTGGCTTATTTCACTCAGCATAATGTTCTTGAGGTTCATTCATGTTGTAGCGTGTCTCAGAATTGCCTTCCTTTTGCAGGCTGAATAATATCTCATTGTATGTATATACCGCATTTTGTTTATTCATTCCTCCATTGATGTATGCTTGGGTTGTTTCTACCTTTTGGCTATTATGAATAATGGTCCTAGTTAGCATTGTGTATTTTTATAAACCACCTCTCCCCTTTTGTTTCTGATCAGATTCTGGGAAAAGTTTTTCTTTTCTTCTCTGTTTTTTTTTGTTGTTGTTGTTGGGATTCATTGGGCTACAAAGAACCAGGTTATAATGACTACATTTTTTAGGTAAAGGTAAAGTCCCCCTTGTAATTATGTCCCACCTCCAAAAGGTGTGTCACACCCTGTGACACCCCCATCCCTGGAAAGCTTTTCTTAAGAGCAAACAAATTACTTTCAGGTGTTAGAATAGTTTGAACCATATCATCAAATATTTTATTTATTGATATATTAAAGAAAGCTTTGACAGTATATACATAGTTTTTATGAAAACAAGACCTTAGGTATTTAGAGTAAAACAAACTCTCATTCACTTTAAGTACTTTAATTATTTCTCCTCAAATAACACCTACATGTTCAGTTTACTAAACATGCATTTATTTTATACATGGTCTTAATTGGACATTCCAATCAGGTTCATGATCTTTTCTTTCTTTCTTTTTTTTTTTTTTTTTTTGAGATAGAGTCTTATTCTGTCCCACTGGGTGGAGCGTTATGGCATCATAGCTCACAACAACCTCAAACTCTTGCGCTCAAGTGGTCCTCTTGACTCAGCCTTCCTAGTAGCTGGGACTACAGGCACCCACCACAATGCCTAGCTAGTTTTTCTATTTTTAGCACAGACGGGGTCTGGGTCTCAATCTTGCTCAGGCTGGTCTCAAACTCTTAAGCTTAGGCAATCCACCCACCTCGGCCTACTAGAGTGCTAGGATTACAGGCCTGAATCACTGCACATGGCCAATCCGCTATTTTGTAGCCACATTTGTTACAGATATTCCATGAAATTTTCTTTTGACTATATTCATTCATTTTACCTTCTTTTTCTTTTTTTCATTTAGAAATCACTCCGCCACTTTTTAAACATGTCAGGAGCTTGATGCCATTGTGGTTTATATGGAGATCATTATCCTTATAAAGTTTTGTTGGCCCAAAATAGTATTCTGGCAACCCCCGTCAAAAATAAAATCCTGGCTCCGCGCCTGTAGCTCAAGCAGCTAGGGTGCCAGCCACATACACCGGAGCTGGCAGGTTCGAATCTAGCCTGGGCCTGCCAAACAACAATAATGACTGCAACGAAAAAATAGCCAGGTGTTGTGGTGGGCGCCTGTAGTTCCAGCTACGTGGGAGGCTGAGGCAAGAGAATAGCTTAAGCCCAAGAGTTTGAGGTTACTGTGAGCTGTGTGATGCCACAGCACTCTACCCAGGGCAACAGCTAGAGACTCTGTCTCAAAAAGAAATCCTCTTCCTTGAATTGTTATTATGTAAATTATTAACTAAGTTGATTTTGTTCTACTATTTTAGGTGGCCGAGGGAAGGACAATGCTTGGATCATTACGTTTCCAGAAAACTGTAATTTTAGATGTATACCAGAGGATGTAATAGCAAAAGTACTCACTTACCTGACATCTATTGCAAGGTATAGCATTTCATTATAGTTTTTCAATTTGCTTTGTAAAAGATAACCATTTGAATGACATAACAGGAAAATGTATTGTTAGTATACCTATTATTATTGTGAATAATTATCAGACTTACCTTCAGAATAAATGAGAAATATAATGTAGAGGGAGAAGCTTATGGCTACCTAATCGGCAATAAAAATGGTGCAAAGATGTATGAAAAAAACTGAAGGTCTAGAAGTATTTGTCCCCATGACAAAGAGCATAAATCGAGAATGATGATCATATGTAAATACTTTAATTTGCTTAAAAGGAAATCTTACCA
>CAUYRH010149275.1:0-73059 GCA_963574655.1 Perodicticus potto
AAAAAAAAGAAAGACAGAAAAGAAAAAAACCACATTAGACCCATTGATCAAATTTCTCTTAGTATCATTTGAGAACATTTTGATCTTAATAAATAACACTAAAATTCTCAGAAAAATTAATTCCAAATAAAAAGATCATAAATTATAAACATCTTAAAACATCAATGAACAAAATAAAATTCATAGCTTACTTCAGGACCAATTTAATTGCTTCTAAATAATAATGTATCTTAATGATACCACGATCAAACTACATTTGTCACTCGAAACATCTAGACAACAGAACACGTAAATATTTTGAGATGTTCCTTATTTCTCTATTTAAAATAGAAGCACAATTACCTGAATGTGGAGCTGATGTCATCTTTGGACAACTGGGTGAGTAATAAATAAGTTGAGTAAACAGAACCAACAGGTCTGTAAGGGATACTGAATCTTTAAAAAGAAAAGAAGAAAAGAAAGTCAATTTCCAGTATCCACTTACAACTTTAAAAAATTTTACTGAGCTTCCATTTACCTACATCAGTGATTTTAAACCATTATGGTGCGTCACAGTGGTGTACAAGAGTGGATTTTAGGTATACTACAAAAGTTTTGAAGACCATTAATTAATTTTCAAAAGAAGGTCAGAGCAAAGTATACTCTTTTTTTCTCTTTTTTGATCAACATAATTTAAGTGTGCCAAGGAAGTTTAACTACAAGTTCAAGTGTGAAAAACACTGATTTATATAACTGTACTTCAGTTATATAGGGAAAAGGGAACTGTACTTCAATACAAAAGGCTCCAGAACAAATTAGACATGGCAAGATAAAAGAGAGCAAAGCAAGTGATGCAACAGGTGCTCTGTAAAGGTATAGTTCTACCATTTATTTGAACCAATCACCTAACATAAATCTACAAGTAGAAGATATATGAATCTCATAAATAAAGGCTGTCTGAGTTTATTCAATTAGGACTAGTAAAATTTAGCTTAACATAGAGGCCCAGCTAACTTTTCAACATACCACAGTAGAACAGGGATCAGCACACTTTTTCTGTAAAGGACTAGACAGTAAATATTCTAGATTTTATGGCTAAATGATCTTGGTCACAAATACTTAAGTGGGCTTTACAGCTTTGTATAGATATAAATAATATACAAATGAATGAATCTGGTGTTTTCCAATAAAACTTCAGTAAATTTATATTTTTCACATATTACAAAACAGACTAATTATTTCAACAATTTAAAAAAAATGTATAAAAGAAAAAATCTAAATTTATTTTAATGTGTATACACAGGAACCCTCAAATAATAAAGATTCCTAAAATTATAAAAACAATTCTTAGCTTACAAGTATATAAACTAGATAGTGGGCCAGATTTGGTCAATGAACTATAGTTTAACGACCCTTGCTATAGAAGCTTACATTAAATTAAGAGATTATGACAAATCACATATGAAACCCAAGAGAATGTGGATCTATGCTAATGGAGATGATCTGTGATATGTGATAGGCCAAAACCTAGATGTTAAAAGTCAATATACAGTGGTAAATTATAGATGATAGATGTAGAAATTAAATTTAGTAACTTGAAACAATACCACAAGTATATATTAGTCTTTCTATTTCTGTAAAGTTCAACAATATCTAAAAATGGCAGCTCTTTTATTGAAAATCAATTTTCTGAGTAACCACTATGTCTAGAATTATGTGGTGTTACCATGGGAATTATAAGAAATGGATATAAGGTAGTTTACTTAAGTATCTTACAATTAACTGGGAAGAAAGGACTTAAACCATTAAAACTAAGAAAAAGTACAAAAATGCATCCAAAATGTACATAATCTCCACCAAGGGTCAGCAAACTATAGACACTGTGGCCAGATTTTGGAAAGTTCACAAGGTAAGGATGGATTTTACATTTTTTAAACTTGTCTTCAAAACCATGGCCAGATTCAATGACTCTTTAGGAAGACTCACAACATAAAGATATATTTGTGTCTATGATTTATTACTACAAAAGGACACAAAACAAAAAGTCAAAGGAAAAGCTATATAGAGTGAAGTCCAGAGTAAGCCAGGCCCAAGCTTCGAAGTGTCCTCTTCCCGTAGAATCACACACAACAGAACTTAATTCTTCCAGCAGTGAGTTATGGCAACACATGTAGAACGTCCACCAAGAAAGCGCATAGAGACCCAATGTAGAGAGTGAGCTGTGAGGTGGCAAGGCCCCTGTGGCTTGGAAGAACATCCTGGGAATGAACCCCCTCTACTGCCCTCTTTAGCAGATAACAACATATGTTCTCTAAGCTTCAACTTTTAACCCAGCAGAAGAAAAATATGTTTTCCTTAAAACATTAGCTTTTAACTTCACAGCTACACTTCAAAGTAGACACATACATTTTCCAGTTAATCTTGGAGATATGTAGTATTGCCAATATTTTAGAGCTCACACAGTAATAATTGATTATGTTTAATGGGAATTTGTGCCTTTTTCTCTTCTCATAATTAAGCTGAAAATATGTCTTACTTCTTTGAAAAACAATTTTATACTGCCTCCTTAAAAATAAGCTATTTGGGCACTCAGGTGCTAGTGATAGAGAAAAAATATCCCAGTCCTTCCCAGTCCTCCATCTTTGCCTCTCAATTCCATCTCTATCTCTCGTGTTTTTGTCTTTCATATTTTATTTCACCTACTTTATTTCATCATTTCCTACCAATCCCACTTTAGTTCATTTACGTTTCACACTGGTTCATGAGAACCCAATACCCCAGGTTTTCACTGGGGGCTGAGCATGTAAGCAAACTCTGCTTGGCATGCACCAAAATTCTAAACCCACATAAGGAAAGCACGTGTTCAGCATAAATCATATTGTTTTTACAGACAGTTGGTATTCATCAGTTCTAGGAATAAAGAAATTTCAAGTTCCCAGATACCAGCCCAGGATCAACCTTGCAAGTAAACCTTTCTAGGAGAGAGAGCAGTCTCAGGGCTGCTGTGTCTTTTGCACACACTTGTACACAGAATATACAGAGACAGTATGTGATGTGGCCCACAAAGCCCAAAATATTTACCACCTTTCCAGAAAAAGTTTGCAGATCCTTACCCTATAATATATTGCTATTGTACTCCTAAAGTTTTAAAGGAATTAAGAATAATATACAATAGCATGTATATAAGTTTGATGGGGGGAATCAAATAAGACTTAAAGTAAAAATAGTATGGTTATATATCAAATGGAAGAGGGCTTTTCAATTTATAAAACATTATCTACTAACTTTACCTCTGTGATCACAAAAGTTCTCAAGTCCTATATCACCGATATCACTGTTCCATTTTTATAGATAAATAAACTGAAACAACAACGATTAAGCGATTTTCCCAAAGGATCATAGCTTTTTAGTGGAACCTGAACTTAAACAGGTCTTTGAGTTCTGAATCCAGATCTGGAACATCAAGTATGTCTAGGTATTCAAAAGAGAGAGAAATAAGGAAACACTAACAGTGAGAAGAATAGGGAAAAAACAAACAAAAAAAACCCTCTACATATAGAAATAAGTATATACTGAAAACAAAAAGAAAAAAATACTTCAAGATGTTTAAGCTACAGAACAGAGACGAGATGGCTGATTAAAGATAGTACTAGTCAGACTGTCACAACTGGAGGGTGGAAGGTTGGACTTAAGAGGCTGAGAGCTGTGCAACTCAGGGGTAGATTGCAGAGAGAGATGACAGCTGAGAAGGGTTGAGAAGTAGGGAAAAAAGAAGATAGAAAGGAAAGACAGCAGTAACCCAGACCAAATCCAGAGAAGCCTGGAGCCAAGCGACAGCGTAAGGCGTGGGGGGGGCGGGGGTCCTCAAACAAAGGGGTGTCTTCAGGGAACACAAAGACTCATAATCTGCAGGAAAGTGCCATTTAACTTTCTGTCTATATTTCCCATATCTTTATTTCTCTATGTTGAAGTCTACGTTATGGTTTCAAATATACTTTCTATTCAACAGTTTTCTCTTTTGTTGTGTTTGCCGTACAGTTTAGCTTGTCTATAGAGTTTTATTGCAATGACAGATTTAAATTTGGTGCTTTTTTAGTCTCCTTATTCAACATAATTTTGTATTCTCATATTACATATAAAACACTACCTTTATATGTTCACTATTTTTAATAAAGCAGACCCACTTAAATAAAAAGGAAAATGTACAAGATACAGACTAAAAGGTATATAGACAAGTATCCTCAAAGAGAACAAGCCAAATGTCCAACTCTGACTAATCCTTAGCATGTAAATCTTATATCTCAACTATTCACTTCTCCTAATTGCACTTACCTTTCCTATTCTTCAGCTTTATAGGAAATAGTTTTCTGCCTTGTGTATAGATCAATAATCTTCCTAATAGGCACACTGAGTGAATGAAGTAAATATATTGTAATTCTTGTCCTGAGTAGTAGAAACTTTTCTGGTTGTTCCCTTTAAAAAGCAAATAAGAACATTTATTTTAACACCATTATATTTTACAGTACCTGTCTTCATTCCCGTCTAAGAACTAAATAAGGTTGGGGATTTACCAAAAGAGAAAAAAGTAATTTCATAAAAAAAGACACTTTCCCTTCAATGGAGACATTGCTGGTATACATTTTTAAAAACAATTTTCCTATTGTTTTCTCAGATTCTTCATACTAAATCTCTGAAGAAAGGTAGTTATCATAAAATCTGGTAAACTTCAAGTGGCTGAATGAGAGGGGGCTCACGCCTGTAATCCCAGCACTCCTAAAGGTCAAGGGGGTGGATCGCCTGAGCTCATGAGTTGGAGACCAGTCCGAGCCAGGGTGAGACCGTGTCTCTAAAAATAATCAGGCATTGTGGTGGGCATCTGTTCCAGCTACTTAGAAGGCTGAGGCTACAGAATTGCTTGAGCCCAAGAGTTTAAGGTTGCTGTGATCTATGATGCTATGGCACTCTACCAAAGGTGACAAAGTGAGACTCTGTCTCAAAAAAAAAAAAAAAAAAAAAAAAAATCAGGTAAATTTCCGAGAAGTATAATATACATATTAAGTTTATTCTAAAATGGCTGGGCCTACTGACTCACATCTGTAATACCACCACTTTGGAAGACTGAGGCAGGAGGATCAATTAAGGCCAAAAGTGGAAAAACAGGCCAAGCAACACAGTGAGACTCTGTCTCCACAAAAGGAAAAAATAAATTAGCAGGGAACAGTAGCCTGTAGTCCAATTACTAGGGAAGCTAAGGCAGGAGGATGGCTTTAGCCCAGGAGTTTGAGGTTACAGTGAGCTGTGATCACGTCACTGCACTCCAGCCTGGGCTACAAAGAAAGATCCTATCTCTAGGAAAAAAAAATAAGAAGAAATCATAAATAATATTTAAATAAATATAATAAATTTTTGTTATTTATTGAATGTCTACTTAACGAGAACATGGTGTAAGATGTATACACTATAGAAAAGGATGCAAAAAACTCATCACCAAGGAAAGGAATATATATCTTAATTATATACATGAACTGCACAGAAATTAACAAAAAGTTGCCAGAGTTATCATCTGTGAAAGAGGAACTTCAAAAGTTAGTTAAGGGAGGGAGAAAACCAACAGAAAACATTAACATTTAATTATCCAATTAAAAAGCAAAGCTACAAAACATATTTACCACCATGTATCCAAATGAAATCTCTAAACTGTAGATATGTCCCAACATATATTCTTTTGTTTTGTTTTTGTTTTGTTTTGAGACAGAGTCTCACTATGTAGGCCTCGGTAGAGGGCCATGGCATCACAGCTCATAGCAACCTCAAACTCTTGGGCTTAAGCTAATCTTTTACCTCAGCCTCCCAAGTAGCTGGGACTACAGGGGACCGCCACAAAGCCTGGCTATTTTTTGTTGTTGTTGTTGCAGTTGTCATTGTTGCTTTAGCTGGCCCAGGCTGGGTTTGAACCCACCAGCCTCAGTGCATGTGGCTGGCGCTGTAACCATTGTGCTACGGGCGCCAAGCCCCCAACATAGATTTTTCATTCACTCATTCACCCATATATTCCAGGCCTAATGAGTACCTATTTCATACAACATCCTAAACACTCCTATCAAAAAATAGTAACATGGGCAGCACCTGGGGCTCAAAGGAGTAGGGCGCTGGCCCCATATGCCAGAGGTGGCGGGTTCAAACGCAGCCCTGGCCAAAAATTGCAAAAAAAAAAAAAAAAATAGTAACATGTATTGCATTAATGTACACAGCTATGATTTAATAAAAAACAAACAAAAAAAAAAAAACAGTAACATGAAACTGGGCCTCATAAAGGAAATAGCCTCGTATTAACAAAGTATAGGGAGGAAAAGTAAGAAAGATATGAGGCTAGAAGAGACAGACCATGGAACACTTAGCCTCAGAAGAAATTTGCACTTTATTATAAAGGTAGTAATGTAAAATTGGATGAAAGTCAAGGTTTGAAATAAGGCGGCCTATTAAGAAAATCATGAAAGGAAGAGCAAAGAGAGGGAAGGAGCGAAGGGGGTGGGGTCTTGGTGTGTGCCACACCTTTTGAGGGCAAAACACGATTGTAAGAGGGACTTTACCTAACAAATGCAAGCAGTGTAACCTGGTTTCTTGTACCCTCAATGAATCCCCAACAATAAAAATAAAAAAGAAAAAAAAAAGAAAATCATAAACAAAAAGCATTAGGCAAAGGAATGGAGCACTGACTTCAGCATTATACAATGTATCCACATAACGAAAACATTTATACCCCTTAATATTTTGAAATAAAATTTAAAAAACAGAAGTGGAAAAAGGGAGCCAGATAAAAATAAATGTTTAGGAAAATGAAAGCTCCTATGTCGGCCTCCAGCTCTGGCAGCAACCAATTCTGGATGGAGGGGCTCTGCTGCCACCAAAAACTCTTTTGGAGGCAATGCTTCCATAAAGCAAAGAAGAAGAGACAGTGTGAGAAAGTCAGCCCTTGATGGGCAGCTGTTTGTACAGAGGACTACCCTCTGTCACAGCTGAAAGCGGTACATTTTCACTTGATTTGACCAAGACAAGGCTCCAGATTCAAAGCCAGATGAAGGATATAAACTTTAAAGAAGTGCTGCATGCATTCGTAAGGACAGAGAACATGAGCTGAAAGCACTATTCAGGGATTGCCTCTGAGATATTACACCAAGCATCCTATGAAACCATCAAGATAGGCACTTACCAGAGCCTGAAGTGATTATATATTGAATGCCTAGCAATGAAACCTTACCAATAAATGTCACATGTGGAATTTTCTTTGGAGTCATACCTTCAACCATTGCTAATCTAATTGATGTTTTGAAAATACAGATGTAATTACACCGCAAACTAATATAACCTTTTTGGAAGGAAGTATGGAGAATCTTCAGGAACTCAAATTAGACCTCCCATTTGATCCTGCAATCCCATTACTATGCATCTACCCAGAAGAAAAAAAAAATCCTTTTATCACAAGAACATCTGCACTAGACTGTTTATTGCAACTCAATTTACAATCAACAAAATGTAGAAACAGCCTAAATGTCCACCAAGCTAGAATTGGATTAACAAGCTCTGGTATATGTATCCATGGAATACTGTTCAGCCATTAAAAAAGATGGAGACTATATCTTTTGTATTAACCTGGATTGAATTGGAACATATTCTTCTTATTAAGGCATCACAAGAATGGAGAAGCAAGAATCCAATACAAGGTGAGGGGTAGGAAAATGAGGGAGCAGGGAGAGGGGAGGAAGGCGGGCAGGACTTTACCTAACAGTGTACACACCTCTTGGGGGCAGGACTTTACCTAACAAATGCAATCAATGTGACCTAATTCTTTGTACCCTCAATGAATCCCAATTAAAAAAAAAAAAAGAAAAGAAAATACAGATGTAAGCCCAAAGCAACCCCATTCAAGGAGGATTGATAGGCAATTTCATCTAACCAACAAGAGAGTTCAAGAGTACTAAGGAAGGGTGTGTCCCCTACTACTCAGAGGGCTGCTACTATTGATGGGAAGCTACCAGTCTATGACATTACCAAGAAGTATCTGATTTTCTCAGGCCTGATGGGAGACATCATACTCTCAAGTTTCAACCTGTGATTTGATAGGGACCCTGGTCTCAAATCCTGTCGATGTGAGAACACTTGTGATGAATCACAGAGTCCTTCAAGTTGACAGATGTTCTGAAAGCACAGATACCCGGGATTGCTTATTTCAGACATGGAAAAATGAAGAGGGTTTTGCTCTATATAAAGCCTTTGGCCAAATTAATTGAGATTTGATTCTTGGAATATCATTTTCTTTGTGATATATAAGCAGTTGAAGAAATTGGATTTGTGACAAGTCAAGGCTGCATGAGACATTCCTCTGAAAATGCCAACTTCCAAAACAATAAGCTTCATGTGTTTCATTCTGTTTCTGCCGGCTTGGCTCATCATAGATTCTGGGTTGTGAATGACAGATAAAGATTGGATTATTTCAGATGGCTATATGCTGACACCAGATGCTCTTCATCAAATGTTTAATGGCATAAACTATAACATTCAAACACCAGTCTTCACTGAAACACCCTTCAGCATCAAAAATAATATACAAAATGCATGTTTCTTGCAAAAAAAAAAAAAAAACTTGTAAGAAAATCAGGAACTAAATACTATTTCTCCAGAGAGAGTAACACTGATGCATCTCAGCTCATAGCTGAGAATATCAGAGTGCTCTAAGGCAGCTTCTTGGAACAGTGGCATGGAGCTTCCCAATAAGGTATTATTATTCCTGAAATTGGGGAGCTTTTGCTAGTTGTCAACTAATAAAATTCCATATGTGGAGACCTAGACTTTTCAACCGTAGGTATAAATAGTACAGAAATCAGTCCTTGGAATATTGTACTGCTTTATAATTTCCTATTTGGGTAGGATATTTCACTTACAATAAGTGATTTTAAGACTTTGTAGACTCCACATTTGTGAGGAATTGTTAAAATGTATTAATATCTAAATTCATGGTGGTGTTATAAATTGGTTTCAAAGGCTGCAAGGCCTGTATTGATGGGAAGTATTTTCAAGCCACTTGGGTTCTGTCTTAGTAATACCAGTAATTAGCTGTATGTTTTTTAGCAACGTTTACTAGTTCTCAGTGTATAAAATGAGAAAAATTATATCTATTACCATAGAGGGTAAAATGAAGAAAGCATATTAGCTCTGCTACAGGACTTGAAAGGTAACTGTGTTAACATGATGCTGTTATACAGCTATGATTTCTCAAGCACTCTGTATACAGAGAGAAAAAAAAGAAAAAAATGAAATCAGCCAGATATGCTAGCTCAGATCTATAATCCTAGATGGGGGGAGGCTAAGGCAAGAGGATCACTTAAAGCCAAGAGTTCAAGACTGGCCTTGACAACACAAGAAGACTTCATCTCTACAAAAAGATAAAGTTAAAAAAAAAAAATTCCCCAGGTGCAGTGGCACGAACTTGTATTTCTAAATACTCAGGAGACTGAGGAAGGAGGATCACCTGTGCCCAGGAGTTCAAGGATGCAGTGATCATGCCACTGCACTCCAGCCTGGGTGACACAGTGAGACCTTATCTCTTAAATAAACAAAAAAATTAAAAAAAAATTAAAATGAAATGAAATCAATATGCCTTAGTCAGGTACACACTGATAGTGAAAGAATGAACATAAGAAAATTCAAGTTCCTAACTCAAATACCTGTGTGCAGGGTTTTTCCTTCTACTCAAATAATCCTTAAAAAGAAAAAAAATAAGAGGTTTAAAAATAGAAGAAATAGTGATTTAAGTACTTGATATTTTAATTTGAAGCGTCCATGTAACATCTAGATCGAGACACTAAGTAAGATGAGTGCACGGATGTGTGACTCAGGAAAGGGATATGGTCTGAAATATTCCAGAGTCAACATTTACATGTAAATATATAATATCTGAAACTATGAAAGTAAAGGGGCTCTCCCAAGAGAACAAGTAGACTAAGGTGACAAAAGAGCAAGGAGTGAAACCTTTGTGATCACAAACATAAAAGAGGAGAGGTTTTCAAGTGACTAAGAAAAATCTGTTAGATAAGAACGAGGAAACTCAAGCAAGACCAGTACCATGAAGAAGGAGAAAAGAATCAACGGAAGCAAATGCTGTAAAATGAGGACAAGAGAAGTGGAAGTTGATGAGGGAAATGCTTACATTGAACTAAGGAACACAAGACATGAAGCAGGACATTTGTAGAGCTCCTATCTGGAAACTTCCCTTTTTCTGAGTGAAACAGGAAACAAGGGCTCCTCCTGACATAGTGGACAGAGGCAAGGCAGGGGGCTCAAGGAGACTGCAAAGGCTTGTAATAACTGTTCTGGACCACCAAGGTTAGGAAACATATATTTGTATATCAAACTATGGCATAAATTCTCCAAGTTCCTAAGTGACTGAGGTGAAGGACTGAATTGATCTAAAATTGGAAAACTACAGGTAGAAAATTCTGAAAGAGAAATGAGCAAGAAAGTAAGAAAAAGCAAAAGAATGCAGTGAAGTATCCTAAGTATTCATTAGATAGGGAAGAAAGTAAAACTATAAAGGGCTGGGAGAGGAGTAGGAAAAAGAGATCTAGACATAACACTATAATATTAAGAAGTTAAAAAATATATAAATTTGTATTGCTGTTTGGTCTTTTGGCTAAGATCAAGTGAAAAATTTAAACTTATATACCCTTCTCCTAAAGAATGAATTCTGACTTCTACACTTTCTTTTCCACTACAATACACTAGCTTTTAAAACACATTAATTATTAGTTTTTAGCCATTTCCCTTGCTTTGAGTTAAAAATTTACCCAGGGAGGGCGGCGCCTGTGGCTCATCGAGTAGGGTGCCGGCCCCAAACACTGAAGGTGGCAGGTTCAAACCCGGCCTCGGCTCAACTGCAAAACAGAAAAATAGCCGGGCTTTGTGGCGGGTGCCTGTAGTCCCAGCTACCCAGGAGGCTGAGGCAAGATAGTCGCCTAAGCCCAGGAGTTGGAAGTTGCTGTGAGGTGTGATGCCACGGCACTCTACCAAGGGCAATAAAGTGAGACTCTATCTCTAAAAAAAAAAAAAAAAAAAAATTTACCCAGGGATAAATAAAATTATACCTTCATTCTCTCAAAGAAACATACTATGTGCTTAGAAAAACAATATAAAAATAACAGAATGATACAAGACATCAGATTCACCTGGCAAGCAGTGTGATCTAAGCAAAAGAGCAAGAAAAAATCAGAACACGTGGGAAGCTGTCCTGCAAATTTTAAGAAGTTTCTTCTTTCATGATAAATAGGATCTCTATTTGTGCTGGGGGGTTATGGATGGAGAAACAGGAGTTGAAATAACAAAGTTGTATAGGCTTTAGTATGCAGAAGAACCTGACTAAGAAAAGATTCACGTTAGGAAGTAACTAGAGAAGAGATTGGATAAAGAAATTAGTGCTAGATTATGAAGCATCTAGGACATGTTAGCTCAGACTACGGATAAGCAGAGAGGAATCACAGGGTGGCATGGAGTATGCAATAATAAAAACAATATTTCATGGAAATTTGCCTCCCATGAAAGTACTCATATCCCTGATTAAATGGCTCATACTTTAGCATGGGCAAAAGAACAGACTGTATATTGCTGCAATACAACAGAATAGGATATATGCTCTACATACTGATTCAGCATACCCTATAATACTGATTCTTAGTATATGCTACTCATAAACCGAAGAACTACACATAGTAAGAATCAGTATGACTGTACATTAATTTCAAATGTAGATATTACCAAAAGTCATGTGTTTTGTTGTTGTTGTTTTGCAGTTTTTGGCCAGGGCCGGGTTTGAACCCACCACCTCTGGTATATGGGGCCGGCGCCCTACTCCTTTAAGCCACAGGTGCTGCCCAAAAGTCATGTTCTTTTAAATATCTTTTAAATATGTTAAAAATATTTCATATAATTAGCAAAAGTGACCCATTCTCCTCACTAAAAACTATTAAAAATAATTATTACTAACCTATGTTTATTAGTAAAATTTACCATTTTTAAAATTCTACAATAGAGCACAGCCTAGGATACAATCAAAAGAACAAACAGAAAACCCACAGAATAGAAGAAAGTATTTGCATGCTATACATCTGATAAAGGACTGATAATCAGAACCTACAAAGAGCTCAAGCAAATCAGATAGAAACAACAAAACAACCCTACTAAAAAAGCGGGCAAAAGACATAAACAGAAACTTCTGAAAAGAAGATATACTAATAGCCAAAACTCATGAAAAAATGCTCAACATCTCTAATTACTAGGGAAATCCAAATCAAAACCACCTTTAGATATCACCTAACTCCAGTGAGAATGGCTCTTATTAAAAAATCCCCAAACAACAGATGATGGTGTGGGTGCAGAGAGAAAGGAATTCTTATACATTATAGGTGAGATTGCAAACTAGTACATCATCTATGTAAAATCATATGGAGATAACACAAAGAACTTAAAGTAGACCTACAACTTGATCCAGCATTCCCACTGCTGGGTATATATCCAAAGGAAAAAAGTCATTTTATTAAAAAGACATCTGCACTCAAATGTTTATTGCAGCACAATTCACAACTGCAAAGATGTACAAACAACCCAAGTGTCCACAAATACATGAATTAATTAATAAAATGTGGCATATGCATACCATGCAGTACTACTCAGCCATAAAAAGATATGGCAATTGAGTATCTTTTGCAACAGCCTGAATGGAACTGGAAACCATTCTTCTAACTGAAACATCACAAGAATGGAGAAACAAACACATGGACTTAATTATCAAGTTGCAACTAATCAATCAATACTTAAGTGCATGTATGAAAGTATATCTCAATGAATATGAAGTTGGGGGGGGAGGGTAAAGGAAAGGATGGGTAAATTCACACCTATTGGGTACAGGGCATACTACTTGAGTGAAGGGCACCCTTATACCTTTGGCTCAATCTTTACAAAAAGCAAAATATGTAAACTAAACATGTGTAACACCTAAAATTTCTTTTAAAAATTAAAAAATATATATATAATAGAGGATATAGTACTTACTGCAATGCTTTGAGTGTCCCAAAGCTTTATCAACTTTCATGGTCTCACAAAGTTCAAAGTACTGAACACACTGCTGAACTGCAGTAGTTATCTGATAAAATAATAATTAACTTATTAATTCCAGAACTTTGCAGCCTACAAGTCCGAGAATTAAAAGAAATTAGTCAAGTCAATAAAAATGATTTGGGGAAATATTTAAGCTAAATATTTAGTATTGTACCTTTCAGCCACTAAAGCTTAGCCTCCTCAATTAAACTTTAACTAATCAATCTGGGGAATACTGTGAACATACCTGTGTTTCAACAAATACAGCAGAATCTCCATAGTCAACCAACTCCTTAAGTTAGCCTAATTTTCAAAGACCAGACATGCACCACATGTATGCACCAGTGCAGGAGGCCGGGTTCCTTATGTTGACCACCACTGTACGTTGACCAGTTTGTTATAGACCCTTGGGTGATCAACTTACAGAGGCTCTATTTTATAATGCTATTATAATGTTGGTGTTAATGGAAAGAAATAAACACATACTTAACATTTCACAGTGAAAGATGTAAAACTGTTTCTTTGACTTTAAAAACTCTTTTGCCTAATTCCCTTGCCTCGGAGTCTTTTTTTTCTCACCCAACCAGCAAAATATCAACCCTGCCTTTCCATCTCAAATGCCAGAATTGCTGGAAACTAAGGAAAATCTTATATCTAAGTAACAGAGTTACAATAAAAAGTGATCTCCAACCTCTACTGTATCCCAGGACTCTTCTGTGATTCTCCATTCTAACTCCACTTCCCATTCTCCATAAGCAGAGATTTCAAAACTTCTTCCAGTTCCTCAGCACCCACCTATCTCTGCATACCCTCTTATCTCCTCATTCCCAAACAAAACAGAAGGAAACAGATAAGATTTTGACAACTGTTAGACTTGGCAATAAGGAAGCTGTTGGTGACTTTGAAAAGATCAGTCAGGGGAGTTGGGGGAATAAAGTCAGACTATAATAAATAAAGGAAAAGAAACTGAAAAAATAAAGGTAGCTGGTATAATATTTATTTTCCACATGGATAGCTGTGAAAAAAAGAAAAAAATAGAACAGTCAGGTCTTAAGAGTCATGACTGAACACTTGTCAGATTAGAAGGATCTGGACATGTTTAAATGCTGTTGGGGGAAGATAATGGAGAGGACAAGTTTGACTATACAGGGGGGAAAGTTGATAGAAAAAAGTATGCAAGTAGAGCAGGAAGAACCCAACAGGAAGAAAGGATTAATTAAGCTTTAGACAGGAAAAAAAATGAAGGTATATGAACAGTGCTGATAATCAAGGATTTCCTCATCTCATTCATTCTTACAGCCTCAATTGTATGCAGAAAAGAATTTAACATGGCAGGACTTCTATCTTTAGAAAGGCTCGCTTACAAGATTGAATTTTGATAACATCTAAGAACTTGAACTTCAGGAGGACTGACACCATTCTGAGAACTAGTAAGAGGGACTACAATGTACCTAAACTGTTCAAATAATGTGGATTATGATGCATACCTGCTTTCCTTCCAGAAATGTGGGACCCTGGTATATGCTAGGCAGAGGAGTTCTCACGTAATCAGTATCCTATCACCCGTCAAAAAATCCAGGCACTAAGTCTCTCATGAACTTCCTGGTATATGACATTTTATCCCTCCCTTTCCCATATCTATATGTCTTATCTAGATCAAACCCATTCAGACCCACACCTCCTAGAGATGTGTATTCCAAACTCGATATGATCAAATTTACCAAATCTAAAAATCATTATCTCTATCCATAAATGTTTTCTTCTGTGTTACTTATCTCAAGGAATGATATTAATCCTTCATTTGCCTAAGGACTCACCCATCTGTCTCCTATTCAAAAGCCACGCCCTTTAAATGCCACCTCCTAAATAGAATATTCCAGAATCTATCCATTTATCCCAATTCTCACTGTCATTTCTTACTTCACGTTTCCATCATCTTTTGCTTGGCCTGCTGCAGTCTCTCAACCATCTTTTTGTTTCAATACTTCTCCCCTATCTTCACCTAGTACTTTGATCCCATTTCCAACTAAATACAAAACAACAACAAAAGTGACTTACAATAAATTGCCATATGGGGAACTTTTGACATGACATAATTAATAAAATAGTACACTTAAGAGAAGCTTTATAAAACTAGGATGAAAAACAGCAAACAGTAGTTTGCTTTTTTAACCACAAACTCAAAACATGTCTCCAAAATAATCTCTCTTAAAAATCCTTTAGTTCAATAGTTGGAAATTTCTGTCACTAACATGCTGCCTTTTTCAAACTTCATGTACATAGTAAGTTATAGTTAAAAAACAAATCTTTGGACTGGATATTACTGAAATATAGTTTATGTATTAAAATTAAAGCAGAGAGCACAGAAAAATAAAGACCATAGAAGACTTTTCACCATTTAATATTCTTTATAAATAAACTCTTTAAAAGTGAATAAATATTACTTTTATTATATTATAATGGAAATAAGTAAAAAACCCTTTAGTTTACTTCCACTCAAACCCTTAAATGCTCACCCACTTCACACCCATCTCTACTCAGCTTTATCTTCACCATTCCCTTCCATTCCTTCTACTTCTTCCCTTGACTTCTTATACGTGTTACCCTTTTTTTGAGAAAAAGTAACAATCATAAGAAAATGAACAATCTCAGGAAAGGAACAATCACATTACATGCTATCCCCTTAAATTCCTTTTTTTTTTTTTTTTTTTTTTTTTGAGACAAAGCCTCAAGCTGTCACCCTGGATAGAGTGCTGTGGCATCACAGCTCATAGCAACCTCCAATTCCTGGGCTCAAGCGAGTCTCCTGCCTCCGCCTCCCAAGTAGCTGGGACTACAGGGCGCCCGCCACAACGCCCGGCCATTTTTTGGTTGCAGCCGTCATTGTTGTTTGGCGGGCCTGGGCTGGATTCGAACCCGCCAGCTCAGGTGTACGGGGCTGGCACCTTAGCCCGTTGAGCCACAGGCGCTAAGCCTGTCCCCTTAAATTTCAAGAGAAAAATAGTAGGTGAATTTAAACAATGGTCTAAGAATCAAATTAAGGGTATAATGAATGATTTTACCAACCATTGGGAAGAGAGACAGAAATTTGATGTATAATTCAGGATTTTATTTGATACTTACTGCCCTATACTATTAAATATATAGCACCTAATTCATTTAATTGGGAACCCTGAAGAAAAGGAAAAATAAGGTTAAATAGAGTAAGATAGGAAAAACCAAGGGAAAATTTAAATAACATAGCTGTCAAGTCATTTTTTTGTAAATGTCTATCAGAGAGCAAAAAAAATCGCACTACATAAAAGCCATTTATTTCTTTAAGGTAGACTGGAAAAAGAATCAAACGGTTAAAAAATAAAAGGTTAAATATTTACTCTGATAGCCAAGACATTTAACTAGTTCATGACTTTGCAATGTTATGGAAACAAAGAATCTCTTAACTTCCTTAGGTATCCCTATAAAAAACTGATAGCACATACATAAATTATTTGACATCTTAATGCTACCTACTGAAAATACCATAAAAATAAGAGAGACTACAGTTGTATAATCAAATATGTAGTCATTAACCACATAATTATTTAAATTTAAATTAAATAAAGTTTCTCAGTTACCCTAGATACACGTCAAGTGTTCCATAGTCACATGTGACTAATGGCTACCCTGTTGGACAATTCAGAAATTCCTTCACTATAGAAAATATCATCAAATACCACTAATGAGAAGCTAAAAGAAATGCATTCTCAGGTCACCATGCTAAACATACTGCCATGACTAAAGACCTTATGCAAGAATCTCTTGTAAAACAGAAAGGTAAATCCAGAGTGGTCCAAACTTGACAATATAAATGCACAAAATTTGACCCTCAATTCTGAAAATGAAGTAGATGCACGTTGCATTCATTATTCCCAATGTTTCTTTTAAAGAGTGGAACTGGGAGGCGCCTATGGTTCAGTGAGTAGGGAGCCAGCCAGCCTGCCACTGAGGGTGGCAGGTTCAAACCTAACCCCAGCCAAATTGCAAATAAAAAAATAAAAAAAATTAAAAGTGGAACCCAGTTTACTTTAAAAAATAAACACAACATAAATAATCTTTTGGTAGTTTGCAAATTTTAAACAGCTCTCTAGATAAAATGATGGGATTTTTACATTTTTTTATTTATATACTGTGTATATTCATGGAGTTCAAGTGCAGTTTTGCTACATTGACACACAGCATG
Organism: Perodicticus potto; assembly: GCA_963574655.1. Taxonomy (NCBI): domain Eukaryota; kingdom Metazoa; phylum Chordata; class Mammalia; order Primates; family Lorisidae; genus Perodicticus; species Perodicticus potto. The sequence goes on from CAUYRH010149275.1 coordinate 17,342, forward strand.
GTGGTAAAGTCAGAGCCTAGAGTGCATACATTACTCAAACAATGAACCCATTCCATACATAAAATAAAATATTTGACTATGTTGATAAAATATTAAAGTTATTTATATGAATAGGCCCACTAGGTTAAAAGTTGCTGAAGGTATAATTGACTTTTCAAATAACAGATTTTAAGATTTAATCTGTAAGAAACATGTTTGAAATACTACCACTGGGGCCTCTGTAATAGCAATACTGAGTTATTATTACCGGCACATAAACCAAGGCAAAAAAATTATCCTATTCTATGCTTTTTCTCTTTCTCTTTTCTAGCAAGATCAGTCTATGCTCATATGGCAACAACAAAATTTCATTTAAAATGGGAATGGAACAGAAATGAGATGTGGAAAGACTTTATTCCAATTCATTTTCTCTAAAAAAATTTAAGAACATTTTACCTCTACTAACCTCTTCTAAAAAATTTTAAGCAACTTTTGCCTCTACAAATAAATTCTCATCCTATTATTCATATGACTCTCTCCTGCTGCTCAATATTTTTGGTTCTCAAACACAAAACAATTACTGTTCTCCTTCTTTCATTTTATGCTCTACTGAACTTAGCTAAAAACCGCAATTCCAGGAAACTTTCCTTCACCTGAAGACTAAACTCAAGGTTCATCCTAACTACATAAACTATATTTATTGACCCAAAATTATACAACTTTTTAAGTATTTTGATAAATCTCACGTTTTACATGCTTTCAATGATTTTTTTATTAGACCTCTACTGATTTCTTTTATTTGATTTATAACTAATAATAAATATAGATAATTTTGGTAATGTATTTTTATATAATAGTCTATATTTGGTATAACTCAAACCAATATTTGCAAATGCAAAAACATTTATCCCCTTCTAAATTGTTCTCATGTAACTTTTCCCTCAAAACATTACTTATGGAAGTAATTCCCTTATTAATACTTGATGTGAATCAAATTGCATAATACTTAAATACAGCTTTTTATAAACCAGCTTATTTGTTAAATACCACGTACTTATATAATTGATTTACCACGTACTTATATAATTTCTATCCTGACTGCATTTTAAGTCTCTACGTTTACCCTTATTTGTTTCATAGGACGGTAGTATAGGTCACATAAAAGTGAAATTCTTTTTTTTTTTTTTTTTTTAAGACAGAGCCTCAAGCTGTCACCCTGGATAGAGTGCTATGACATCATAGCTCACAGCAACCTCCAATTCCTGAGCTCAAGCAAGTCTCCTGCCTCCACCTCCCAAGCAGCTGGGACTACAGGCGCCCGCCACAACGCCCGGCCACTTTTTGGTTGCAGCCGTCGTTGTTTGGCGGGCCTGGGCTGGATTCGAACCCGCCAGCTTAGGTGTACATGGCTGGCGCCTTAGCCGGTTGAGGCACAGGCGCCGAGCCAAAAGTGAAATTCTTTATTATCCAGTATTAATTGTCACCACTCAACTTCACACATTCAACTTATTATATCATATATCTTTTTGTGATATTATTTCAACAAAAAAACAGAAGTGTGGACTTACCAGAGACTTATATTTCTTTTCGAGAAGTCTTAGTACTGCAGTTCTGCTATAATAAGCATGCTAAAATTAAGCAGAAAATGATACTTAATATTCAAACTATGCCATTTAAATCTTTTTCCTACGTTATTTCCAATAACATCATAAATCACACAATAGCTTAGATTTAAATTATTACAAAGAATACCAAATGCCAAACAGGTTTGTCTATGTACATTTGGATTAGGAGTATAGCAATCATGAGAATGCTAATAATATTTAAAACCTTACAGATCATTTAGTGGTGAATTAGCAGGAAAAAAATGCTATCCATCAATTGTGTCCTATCTCCATGATATGCTATTTTAAAATCAGCACCAAAAAAGCATACCTGACTATCAGTGTATAACAAAACCCAAAGAAAAGATACCCAAGTGGTCAAAGAAAAAAAAAATCACAACCCGGACCAAAGAGGATAATGTACTATCTACACACATAGAAATCTGTCAAGATTTTAAAGCTAAAAAAGCTTTAATTATCTCCTTAGAGCTAAATATAGACAGAATAAAAATATGTAAATACACCACACTTTACAAAGGCAGGGGAAACTACAAATGACACTTAAGTTATGTAAGATGAAATTAGTTCAAAATATAGTTTCTTCATTTTATTTAGTAACAATAAAAATTTCAAATATAATACTACCTAAAAACTATCAGAATTCTGAGGAATAAGTTTTTTTAATTAAGTATGATTAATGAAATGGCATTTTGGTTAAATGAAGGTTAACCAATACCCTGAATGTTTTAATTCTCATAGCTTAAAATGATTTTTAAAAATATTAAGCCTGGCTCGGTGCCTGTGGCTCAACGGGCTAAGGCGCCAGCCATGTACACCTGAGCTCGTGGGTTCGAATCCAGCCCGGCCCGCCAAACAACAATGGTGGCTGCAACCAAAAAATGGCTGGGAGTTGTGGTGGGCGCCTGTAGTCCCAGCTACTTGGGAGGCAGAGGCAGGAACGCTTGAGCCCAGGAATTGGAGGTTGCTGTGAGCTGTGATGCCACAACACTCTACCCAGGGTGACAGCTTGAGGCTCTGTCTCAAATAAATAAATAAATAAATAAATAAAATAAAATAAAAATAAAAATATTAAGCCTTACTTCAGCACCTGTGGCTCAAAGGAGTAGGGCAGCTAGAGGTGGCAGGTTCAAACTGCCACCTGGTCAAAAACCGCAAAAAAAAAAAAGAAGGAGCTTTTGGGCAGCAACTGTGGCTCAGTGAGTAGGGTGCTGGCCCCATATACCAAGGGTGGTGGCCAAACTGCAACAAAAAACCAGCCGGGTGTTGTGGCAGGTGCCCATGGTCCCAGCTACTCGAGCTGCTGAGGCAAGAGAATCGCTTAAGCCTAGGAGGTTGCTGTGAACTATGACACCCCGGCACTGCACCAAGGGCAGCAAAATGAGACTCTGTCTCTTTAAAAAAAAAAAAAAAAAAAAATTAAGCCTTTTTTTCAGATTTAATAAGAAAACATGTTGATAACTATTAAACTATTTTTAATATTCACCTAAATGTTCTGAAAAGGAATCTCTAGTACATCCCTAAACCAGGTCAGCGAGCTCCAGCCCTCAGACCAAATTCAGAGTATGACTTTATTTTGCAAATAACATTTCACTGGAACATAGTCAAGCTCACTCATTTATGTATGTAAGTCACCACAAAAGTTTTGAAACAGACTATGTTTTAGTCCATTGTTTCACTTCCAAGAAATACAGTCAATGGCATCCTTTCTGATTCACCCACCCAAGTTTCAACTAGCTCTGTTTTACTGGTGTTGCTGAGAGGTGTTCATTTGTTTTTTCCACTGGAGTGTTTTTACATTTATTGATTTTTGTGCCTCTCAAAACTGTTATAATGATGCACATATTATCTATAGATATTTTGGAGCTGTAGCAGTTAAATTGAAAGTTGCAACAGACACTGTATAGTCAAAAATATTTATTCTTTGGCTCTTTACATAAGTTTGCCAAGATCATCCATCCTTAGACAAAAATAGTATAGGAGGATATAATGAATTTTCATTAATACTAGAACACACTTGGAAATCTGATATTTTAAATGATTTTCTGCCTCATTCTCGTAAGAATCAACTACTAGCAATAAAAACCTTAAGTGGAAAAAGTTAATTACATAGAATTTCATTTTTGTTCAAAAAGATGACCTACATAAACAGATACATTAAAAACCTATATAAAATAAGATCTTACTGTTTTTCCTATATTGTATAATCAGAAAAATTTAATTAGACTTGAGCTTTTATATAGTTTGGATATTTTTTATAATAATGGTCTAATCTAATAATCAGGAATAACTTCCAAAATGTCAGATGTGAGGAACAAAGCTTTCATGTTAAAATAATTTAATTAAATTCAGCAAACATTTATCGAACACATGCTATTAATACATAGGGCCGGTAAAGGCTCAGTACTGGAGACAGAATTGTGTTCTGTTTAGTTTGCCACTTATCGTACGGTTTAGACAGCAAAAGGCAAAAAATGCCATCAGCTAGATAACAACCACTTGGTGCTGAGCAGGAAATAAGTACATCCCAGCCCCTCTCCTCCACTGCAAGGAATACAGTACGGAGAGATGGAGAGAGCACAACAAAAATGTGAGCACAAAAGCAGCCCTGTTGCTACTGCTACTACCCCACACCAGTCTTAATCACCATTGGTTAAAGGAGGTTAACAGCATAAAGATCTTCTACTCCTAATATTAATTTCAGTTCCAGAACAGCAGTGAGCTTCAGAGGAATTGCCAGATTCAGGCATTAAAAACATTTCCCAAATTTCCAGTTCAAGAGGGAAGCAAATGAGGAAATGCTTTTAGGCATATCTCCTAAACCAAAGAAAAATGAGTATTGAATCCTTATGGACTACGCTTAAAATTTTTTAAACTTTCAAACTAATGAAAAATCATATTGGATAGGTCATTGAGCTTATTACCTAGATTCAAATGAATTACCATTTAAAATTCTGTTCTGTCTCTGCCACTTAAGAGGTAAACAATCTTGGGCAAGTTAACTTCTCTCTGCCTCAGTTACTACTTAGAAAAGATGAGGTATTAATACTACCTACCTCATAAATATGTCTAAGAATTAAATGAGTTAACACATGTAAAAGCAATTAGAACTCATTAAACACTCAAACATTACTTATTCTTCAAAATAATATAGCAATGCTTTGAAAGGTATAACTTACCATCCACTTTTTGAACCACACAGCCTTGGTGTCAACTAAGGCAAAAAAGTAGATCGGATCCAAAATCTTTTGTGAAATATGATGGCTTTGATTATGATTAACTGATAACAAGGACAAAGTACTCTCCACAATTTCTTCCATATACCTTTAAGTTCGGAGAAAAAAAATGATTTTAGAAAAAAATGCTATCTTATATAAACATTTATACACATATATACTGGTGATGTGCTTTATATTTATGGAATCATCAAATAACATATAATTTCCAGAAACAATTTTTTATATTTCAGTAAATGGCAGAGGTGAGATTCGTATTCAATTTTTCTGTTTTAAAAAACTTATGTTCTTTCTACTCAAACACTGTATCTCCAAATTTAACTTTCCTTTTTAGATTCAAAACGCTCTTACGACATTTTTAAATAAAAATTTCAGAGCTGAAAAGAAAAAGTTTAAATATCATTTAAGAAACCTTTCCAAAGTACCAAGACTAACTAAGGCTACAACATCCACTTTGTTGTGATAAATAGTATAAAAAGGTACTTGTATAAAATCATTCACTTAGCTAAATACAAAACAAGACAAGCTTGAAAAAAATTAAAACTAAACCCTTTCCTAATTATGTAAGACAATTAAGATTGTCTATACTCGTTCTCTGTGAAATGAATATTGGGCAGCAATACCCCTGTGTTTAATGCTGGCATAGTTAGGGGACTTACTTCTCTGGGTGACGAATCCAGAAAGATGGAGCTTCTTTTTGATATTCATTTAGAAGACGAACCTACAAAGCAATATAAAATGGTTCTCAGAAAATTAGAAATTTAAAATATAAAACCACTTAAATAAAAATAAAACCATATTCTAGCAAATAAATACCTTTTTAAGTAAGCGGGTCACATTAGGATTAGTTATGTCTACACCAGCTGAAAGAGTAGGAATATGATTTTCTCTAGAAAGAAAATATAACTCCAAATATTTAGCTAAAAAGAAAAAAAAAACACAAAATTGTTATATCAATCATTTATAGTGCTTTCTGAAAAGAGTTATTTCCTCTCCATTTTTCTTAAGTGCAAAGAAAACAGAAAAAAAAAGACTTAAAAAGGATTTAATAAACATACCTAAGCTTGTATAAATTTCCTTGGTCATATGTAACGGTGAAAGTGTAAATGTCTGTGCATAGAATTTTAAAATCCGGTCCTATGGAAAGAGACAGAAGATCTGCATATAAGAGTCTCATAAGAATAAAAGAGATGAAATATTTTTTACACAGTAAAATCTCATAAAATGAAATAAACACTTAAAAAGTAAACTATTCAGAAACCTGAGAAGAAATGTATTTATTTTTTAAATGGTACGTTCTTATGTTGGTCAGAAAAAAAATAAAATCAACCAAAACCAATAGTGAATACAAAAATTTTTGAAATATATTGTTGTAAAATCTGGCAATAGAAAATGCAGATACTGACTCGGGGTGGGAGAGGGGAGGTTTGATAGAAGAAGGTACAATTTAAAGGTGTCAAATAAAGGAACAGAGTAGGCAGTACTAAATTTTAAAAAAAAATTGCAAATCCTGTATTTGTCTTTTTTAATTGTTTACATGGGTAGTTTCAGTAATTACACATTTAGAATTCTTTCTAATAATTTTACCTATTCCCAACAAAAATACACATAATATTTTTAAAATTTTGCATTATTAAAAATAAAGAGGAAAATACCCCAAGGTAAATGACATAAATGTGGTAACATCTAGCTAGAAGAGTGCCCGTCACTAGTAGGTACTTAAATAATGGTAGCTATTATGATCTTAATTATACCAACTTCAATATTGTGGTAAGATGTTAAATACTAATTGATATTAATCCTAACAGCAAAATCCAACTTTCTACTAAATAAAAACAAAGTTGCCTGAAATTCTCTAACCTGGGGCAAACAGGCTTAACTCATTGTAATCTGCTTACAAAAAATAGTTCCCCAAGTGACTATAGATTATCTTCTAACACCACCAAGAAATTCCTGCCAAACACAGGACATTAATTACTTTAGAAGGTCTATTTTTATAGTTGTAGCAGTTGATAAGTATCTGTTATATTTTTCAGCCACTACAGGCTTCACTCAGTTACATGTAAGAGTCTTTTCACTAAGGAGAAGAAACAGCATCAAACTCAAAAGTAATTTGGATCAAACATAAATTGAAAACGAAAAGAACTTTATGCCTTATTTTCTACTTCTAAATGACTGATTCTAATACCATTTCTCCTCTATAAAGACCGCTTATAATTTCCAATTTTATTAATTTAATAAAACCGTCCTTTGCTGCATAATAATCTATAAAAGTTAAATATATCAACTTATTCAGACCCATTGGGAACATCACCTTTTATAAAGTTAAAATAATTCCTAAAATAATGGAAACTGATTCAGCCACTATTTCGTCTTTATTAAGTAAGGGAAAATATATGGAGAAATTTACCATTACATTTCTTGCTAGTCTTGAAATGTTAAAGGGGACCCTGAAATATCTTTTATCCCCTTCAAGTTTTTGGATCATTGACTTTTTACAGAAGTCTACAATACCCTCTGGTGTTAATAAGATTGAACTACACCCAAGTATAAGACAAACAAATAGTAGTTCCCAAACCATTTCTACGTATGAGTACAATTATATCTTCACTGAGAATAGTGTGTGATTTAAAAACAGACAAACAGATAGAGATACCTTATATTTTTCTGTAACTACATGTTTATTGTCTTTGTCCTCTACCAGAATCTAAGTTCTATAACAGCAAAGACTTTTTTCCTGTCTTGTTCATGCTATGTTCCCAACATCTAAACTTTAATGATAAACACTGTAAGTATTCAACATGTATTTATTGAACAAAAAGCAAAATGTAACTATTGTGCTAATACCTTAAATTCTACGAAAAACACTATTTCAATCTTAAAGCAAAAATTTTCTTCACTTACTTAACAGGAACAAAAAACTGTTAAAAAAAAATTCTATTTTAATTGATACCTGGATACAGTCAAGTTTGTTTTTTTTTTCCATTCACATCTTAGACACTATATATAGAATTATTGCCACTTGTTAATAACATGACCTTAATTTCTATCATATAATAACTGTTCATGAAAAGTCATATACAAATCACTTTTTACATAAATCCTATCTCTTCTACTTCACAATTTCATAATTTTCAAAATTTTCTATATAGTAGAATCTCAGTTAGTTGACCACCCTGGGGACGGTAATAAACTGGTAAACACAAAAGCAGTTAACATAAGGAACTAGGGCTACTATACTGATATGTACATGTGGTGCTTTCTGGCCTATGAAAATTAGGTAAACTTAAAAGAAGTAGTCAATGATAGAGGCTTTGTACTCAAGAATACAGAATTCATCTCCAAGTATTTTCTAAACTCTTAGCCCAACAGTTTTCTAACTCCTTTCTTTAAGCAGTTATCTCTAAGTCAACACTTAAATGCATGAGCAAAATGTTTATGAACCTTTTAAATAAATCTTAATTCATTATTTTTAAGTTAAAATTCTATGTATCATGGATTCTTTTAAAGTATTTTTATTAACTCAGACAATGACACAAATATTTAGATATCTCTTTACAAGATAAAGTACACAAGTAACAGTCTATTATTTGGTGATGAAGAAATATTGGCCACGCTTTGAATCTAATCATGAAATAGTAAGTTAATTCCTTTAAGGAAAATTTTGACAATCCAAAGGTAAAACTCAAGTTCTATAAATACTTGAGCTAATATTAAAGAAAACTATCATATTTTATTTCTAGAATAGTTTGAAATGAAAAAAAGTTTCTAAAATTTATATAAGCACGTCCTTACACTAAATACAGGATCAGGATCTGAAAGAGACATTGTCAGTTTTTCACAGAGAGTGGTCCAGTTTTCACAGTTCAGGACATCGGATGGCGGAGCTGAACATAATGTTTGCAAGGCTTCATATCTCACCTACAATTATTTTTAAAAAAGATTTTTATTAATATTCAGCCACTAGAATACCAGTTCTCCAAAACACTATTTAACAAACTATTAAAAGGCAGAGTCTAGATAACTGTCATTATAAAAAAACATTTATTACATACCCTTTTTAAAAATGTTTTTGTTTTGTTTTGTTCTTCTGAGACAGAGTCTCACTCTGTGGCCAGGGATAGAGTGTCATGGCATCATAGCTCACAGCAACCTTAAACTCTTGGGTTCAAGAGGTCCTCTTGCCTCAGCCTCCTCACCACACCTAGCTTGTTTTAGAGACAGGGTTATCACTCTTGCTCAGGCTGGTTCCAAACTCCTGAGCTCATGAAATCCACCCACCTTGGCCTTCCAGAGTGCTAGGATTACAGGTATGCGCCACCATACCAGCTGATTACACACCCTTTTATAAAACAACTCTGGGGAACTCATCTTTTAAACTAAGGGCTAAACAGAGGAAAAAAGTAAGTTGCTTTTTTGTGTAAAGCAAAAATGTAAATGTACTAGCCGACTCTAGGTCTCATATCTACATGGAATAGGAGGAAGGATGGGGCCTGACTCGAGACCATCAAGGCAACATTTTCCAGCGGTTTCTCCCCTTTCTAGGATGCCCCCATTGGCAGTTCTATAATTTGAGGGCCTAACGTTCAAAATATCACCCAGATATGCCTCTGGTCAAGTATTCCCATTTCAAGATACACAAAATAATTAGTTTGAACTTGTTTTTCTGCTATACTATATTTTCTGACTTTCTAACTACTAAAGTAGAAAAGTCATTCAGTAGTGGGAAGCAAAATTGAATTTCTGTGTTTTCAAACAGCCTATTTCTTAATCAGTCTTCTCAAAATCCAATCAGACTTTACTGAGAACAGTATGACCGGAGGCAACGTAGTAGAGAATATCTTTGCTCCTATGATGAATGGAGTAAAGCCTCCACCCCACTCAATCTCCAAATAGTGAGCAATAACACACTCATTCCAGCCTGGTCCTCAAAATCTGGTCATTTCCCAACTGAAACCTAGCAACTGAAAGGTGAGGCATCAGAAGAGGCCACAGGAGCCGGATCTCAAAAGCCAGACACTCTGCATCAGGGTGTCAAATGTAGGACAAAAATGACAAGCTATTCATGTATTTGAAAAGGCCTATATATTCACATGAAAGAACTCCTAAATAAAACTCTGTGATAGGCATTAGGGAGAACATGGGAGTTTTACAAATTAAAAATTAATTTACAATGTCAAGTCACTGTTCCCTCTCAGTTCATTTTTTGTACAAAACCGCATTAAGAGTTTACTGCTTGTATGGCCAGGCACAGTGGCTCAGGCCTATAATCCTAGCTCTGTGGAAGACTGAGGTGGGCAGATCACTTGGGCTCAGGAGTTCCAGACCAGCCTGAGCAAAAGGAGATCCAGATGCCACTAAAAATAGAAAAACGAGCTGGGCATGGTGTGCATACCTGTAGTCTCAGCTACTTGGGAGGATGAGGCAAGAAGACTGCTTGAGCCCAGGAATTTGAGGTTGCTGTGAGCTGTAATGCCACAGCACTCTAGTCAGAGGTAACAGAGTGAAACTCTGCCTCAACACAAAAAAAATTCCTGCTTTCAGAAGCAGAATAAAGGTTTCTGAGTAAGTATAGATTTCCAAATAATCCATTTAAACCAAAAATAACAGGATTTTTACCATATAAAAGTTAAATCTCATTTCTATTATCCTTTAAAACATATTTAATGTGAACCCAGCAAATGTATCAGAATGCAAAATGCTTAAAGAAAAAAATTTTCTTATAGTTTTTAAGAAAATTTCAGCACAAAATTAAACTATTTAATTTAAAATAGAAGTTTGAAAAAAATAATTTCAAAAATTGAGACCAAATAGTAAGATATACACAAAAGCCTTATCAGACTTTCAGATGACTTCTTCATTAACAGTTTTATACACTCTTTTAAAATATAAACAGACATAATCCAATACAATTGCTTCTTTAAAAGTCCTTTTTCTAGTAAATACAAATTGTCACATGGGGAGATATTGGTCAAAGGAAATAAAATTTCAATTAGATAAAAGGAATAAGCTCAAGAGATACAATGTGGTGAATATGTTAATGTACTTCAGTTTTAAAAATTGCTAGGAAGGTAGATTTTAAATGTTCTCATCACAAAAATAATTAAGTATATGATATAACTATATGTTAATTAGTTTAAGTTAGCCCTTCCTCACTGTTATATCAAGACAAGTTGTACATGATAAACATACATGATTTTTATTTTTTATTAAAAACAATTTTTAGAAAATTGCTCACATTTTCTAAAGGTAGAAAAAGAATTAAAAAAAATATTCTGTCCTAAGAAATCACTAACTAAAACATTGCATGCAAAAACAGTAAGGAAACCGTTTGGGGGACAACTGTAACTTTATCCCTTCTAAATTGAAGCTAGAAATAAAAGTTTCTTTTTACAAACCATGACAATTCTCCAAGGAAAGCCTTCCTTACACCATGATCTTTCATTTCAAGACCAAAAAGTTTAATAGGGATCTCAGTCCAGAATTGCCCATAATAACAAAGGTCTAACCTCAAGAGAAACAGCCCAGCTATTACTGATTGTAATCCAATACATTTTAAATATATGACATCTAACTGAACTTGACAGCCATCCTTTAAACTTACCTCTTTAGGTTGCCCAGGATCCAACTGGTCTAAAATCAATTGTAATTTTCCTTGACAAAATTTGTAACTCTGTAACACAAATGACAGAACATTCACTTACTTAGAAGGCTTTTAGAAGTATTGCTATAAATTATTTTTTAATATAATTCTAAACACACAACTCACTCTAGACAAGAGAAGATCTATTTTGATTTAGCAGCAACCTAGGATTTTTGTTTCTCAAGACTTTTAAATGGAAACTGAAGGTGGAACAATTTACCTTTGTGTATGTGAAACTATTATTATTTGCTGAACAATTGGAATGTATAGAACATTGTAAAACTCAAAAGACATAAAGCCAAAATATTACCTAACTAGAAATATGAGATGAATGAAACAGAAAGATAAAACAAAAAACAAAATAAGTAAAAAGGCCACAAAGTACCCTAGAAATAACCACAGGGCTACATCTTCTTTTTCTTTCCCTTCCTTTTCCCTGTACCTTTCCTCAGCATTTCTTCATAGTTATTTGGTGAAAAAATTCCTGAAGTAAAAACCTCCATCTAGACAAATGTTGATAGTAGGTAAGCCTAAGATTTTTTGGAAAAAGAAGGGGTCTTTTTTCCACCAATGGCAATTTAAATAAACAAAATATCTAAAAAGTCACCTAAAAATAACAAAGATTATGATAATATAACTGCCACTTATTGAGTATCTTATGAAACAAGTCCGATACTATCACAACGCACAATGACTCTGAAAAATTAAAAAACATTAAAACCAAAGACTTTAAATGACTGCTCCAACTTACAAGCCATCAGAGCTCACATTCTCATCCCTATTAGAGACCACCTGCTCGTCACTGTAGTCTTTCCTGAGGCGCTCTCACCAAGTTCCTTGTCTTTAAATAGGTCACAACAACACATACATTCATTCTGTCACTGGATCTTTTGAGTTATATATCCATTTAACTTCTCCACATTCCATTTGGAAGTCTAATGGGCATCTCAAGCTTAACAGGTCCAAAATTTAAGTCACTCTTGTGATTACACTGAGACTACCTGGATAATCCAGAATATTCTCCCCATCTGAAAAGCCTTAACTTAATCACATCATTGAAGTCTCTTTTGCCATGTACAGTAACATATTCACAAGGTCTAGGGATTAAAACATGGACATCTTTGAGATGGTATTATTCTGCCTACCATAGGTAACAGAAGATGAGTTTCAAAGAGTGCTTGGTGGAAAGTACATAAACAGTAAATTCCTTATCCAAGTTCCTACCACGCAACAGTAATAGGTGATTGTTATCCTAAACTCACCTTCTCCACATAAAGTGTACACTCTGGGATAGTTTCCTTGGAATGTAATAAAAATAGTTTGTATGGCATAAAACAGCATTAATACCTGTAGTACTACACTAAATATTGTGGGGAAAGAGGAAGCCAAAAACACAATCAATGCTGTTTACTCAATGTTACTCATGGAAAAAGATCAATTTTTTTAAGCACAGAGCAAGTAACTTAATTTTGAAGGCATAAATAGGAATGTCTGTACTTAATGGAAGGAATGGCTGATAAATTTTTAGAGACTTTTTCAATTCTGAACATATTAATCCAGGCTCTTTTTAATGTTACATGATGGTCTTTTAACTAAGCAAAAATATACCCAAATATCTCCTAGAATTTGGCCATACTGAAAGAGCTTTCAGGGCAGTTGTGGTGTTCAGATGCTTATTTCCAAAAGTCGAAGGGATCCCCATGCCTTCTTAATAGACAGAATTCACTTTCAACCCAATTAGTCACTTCTGAAACAAAGTCATGTTCATAGGGCAGACACGTGAAAATTCACATATACACTATGGACATCCCAGAAGAAGCTATAAACTTAAACCATGATTCCTTCTCAAGTATCAAAACAAAACAAAATAAAAAACAAAAATATCTTCTGAAATTATGACCCCATTTCAACCAAAGCTTTGCATTTCTTTCAAAACCTATGATTCTAATGATCAGAAATAATTTACTATTTGGGAATTAGTAACTCTTAACTTCTAGTTACTTGATCAATCCTATTTAGATCAGAATACTTCTACTTCCTACAACGTATTAACAATGTTCTAATTTTGTCTTGTGTTTCAATTTCAATGTATGCAGGTGGTTCATCAAATAAGTAATAGCATATAATCTTGTGAGCCACCAGAATCCTCAAGTTGTTTTTTTTCTATGCCTTTTTATTTCTAGAAAGTCTCTGATCTGAAAAAGCAGCTCAGTAAACAAGCCACCTAACTACTAAACAAGCCAACTAACTAAATTAAATTAAACTAGAATCTCTATAGCCCTAGCCCACCTTCTCCCAAAAAGTCCATCACCAAGAAATGACTACAGGCTAGAGCATGAAGAAAATTCACAATCTGTGGCACATCCTCCATCACAACAGTCTAGCAGTTCTCAACCTGTGGGTCCTGAGTCCTTTGAGGACCTCAGGGGTCGCCTAAGACCATCCTGCATATCAGATATTTACATTACGATTCATAACGGTAGCAAAGTTACAGTTATGAAGTAGCAACCAAAATAATTTTATGGTTGGGGGTCACCACCACCTGAAGAACTGTATTAAAGGGTCATGGCATTAGCAAGGTAGAGAACCACTTCATCAGGCAATGAACCTGAACTATAAATATAAAGTTCACAACTCTATACAATCTTTCCAGCTATATGGTAGGTAACTAACCACAGCATCTTTTAAATTCTGCTTTGAATAATTCTGAAACTATTTTTCTCTCAATCATACATTCCCAACTGTGACCAATATGTATTTTTTCCTGTCTCTCCCAAACTCCTCAAGTCTCTTTTGGTTTGGTCTATAATCAGAATCTTTTTTATAATTATGCTCCTATTATATAACTAATTAGTAAAAAATGTTTCACTAAAAATATCAGGTAAGAATAATGCTGAGAACAGGCTCCATTTGGCCTGAAGGTCTCCGTGTACAAGTTCTTGGCTTTTGCCTAGCCAGTTTTCATTGTTTTCTATTAGGGGCAATCTAGCCACTGACCTTTTTCTTAGTTCTGGTGTGGACAAATGTCAAGGATTCCTATAACCTGTTTAGAGAAAATGTTAGGCCTCGTATCTCTTGACGCACATAAAAAAGTTTACATAAAAAGTAACAATTCAACCTTCATCTTCAGAGTATCTATAAATGTTTTATCCCCATATGTCACCTATAATTTAATTATACTTTCATAAGGATGGGCTAGGCTCAGGGGCACAAGCCTGTTACCCCAGCACTCTGGGAGGCTCAGGCAGGAGGATTGCTTGAGGTCAAGAGTTTGAGCTGAGCTTGAGCAAGGGCAAGATCCTGTCTCTACTAAAAGCAGAAAAAATCAGCCATGCGTGGTGGTACACACCTTTACTCTCAGCTACTCTAGAGGCTGAGGCAGGAGGATTGCTTAAGCCCAGGAATTTGAAGTTACAGTAAGCTATGATGCCACTGCACTTTAACTGGTGCAACAGAGCCAGATGCTATCTCAAAAAAGACCGAACAATACAAAAGAATTAATTGGGAATAAGATGTTTTAACTAAACGTAAGTAGATTTGGTTCAATATTTATTTTTTTTAATTCTAAAATATATTAATCTCTTTATTTCATTAAGAATTTTCCCAGATATAATGGAATCATTCACTGAACATATAATTCTATGTTATTTCCCAGAGGTTATTTTATTTTAATGTTTATTTTGCTTATGAATCTTAAAATTAGAAAGCAGGGAAAAATATGGCTAAGAAAATTTATTAAAGCTAGTGATTATTAAACACCATTTCAAGACATAAATGAAAACCTAAACACACCTGATTGAATGATGAATCACTGTCAGAGCAATTGTCTGTGCAATAACTACTGCTCTTCTCCTTTTGTATTTTTTTCTGCCTCTCCTGACTTCGTATCTCATCTTCCTCAAATTTGTTAATCATAGAGTCCACCACAACCATCATAAGGCTCTTCAGGGAATGCATCATTTCTTTGTACCTTTAAATGTAAAATAGTCTCAATAAGAGAAAAACTACCAATAGAAATTAAAACAGCCACTCATTTTAAATTATCTGATTATATTTCTATAAAAAGGAAAGTCTTTTTATAAACACAATGCTAAAAAGAAAAAACTAAAGTCAATTTTTCTTAAGGAAAAAATAATACAACAGAACTAATAAGATAGCAAAAAAATTAATAAAGAATCCAAAAAGTCTGCTATCTCCTGGGTTTTTTCATGGTGACATGGACCAAGCCAGTAAAATCTTAAAAATCTAAGGCAAAATGTTCTAATTGTATAGATTCCAGGTGCTAGCAACAAAGTTAACTGTTAATATTATAATACCAGGGTATTTTATACTTCACTTTAATCTCTTATTTTATTTTTTCTCTCTCTCTTCACACTTGTTTCCTCTAGTTTCTTTACTTTCCTCTCCCTTGCCCACACTTTATACCTATGGGCACCCAGAGCCACACTGAGACCTGCTTTGTACATGCAAGACTAAGTAAGAGTTAAGCTATCTGTAGATCCTTTCAAACCAGAGGCTAAAGAACCCATTCTCAGAATGCTAGAAAAATGATTCCTGAAATTGGTAGGGGATTGAATTTGATAACATCTAAAATCTTTTTTGGTTCTATAGGTCTAAAAATCTCAAAAAGAACTTACAGCAAATATTTCCATTTTTTAAGTTCAAATTCTCAAGTATCCAGAACAATAAACTGAGATCCCTAAAAGCTCTAAGAATAGAATTTTAGAGATAGAACAATAAAAATAATCTAATCCAGTTCTTTATAAATGAGAAATACATGACCTAGAACACTGAAATTTCTATATTTAAAATAAAAAAGGCAAAAAGATTTTAAAAACATAATGAATGAGTGCTAATAAATCCTGCATTGGAACCCTGATGACTGTAGTCACAGCACTGTCATAAATAAGTCTCAGTTTCCACAACTATGAAATGAGATATAGAAACTGAGCACAGTCTATCAACTCAGATACTTGGAAGGCTGTGGCAAGATCACACCCCAGGAGTTTGAGGCTGCAGTAAATTATGATTGTGCCACTGCACTCCAAACTGGACAACAGAGTAAGATCTTGTTTCTTAAAAACAAAATACAACCTAGTAACCTATTGAATACATATGTGACTGGAGCCAAAAATAAGTGATAATAAATATTTGAACGTGCATTGTAAATATAAAGCATTATACATATTTTTATTATAGTTATAATAATGAAAATAAATTAGAGAAATAAGCATAGAAACATCCCTTTCTTTATATTTCTGGTTAATGAGTCATTGTAACTGCATAAATCAAAGGAAAAACAGGTACTCTTTCTTATAGGAGCAATAAAAAAAAAAACAGGCTGGCAAATTTGGATAGACAGAGTAGACTCAGATCTTAAATAGAAATTATAAAATATAGATTGTTAACATGTAATTTCTATATAATTTAAAATATATTCATACATCTATTATATAATATTAAACAAAATATATAATCTATAACTATAAATACATTTTATATAATACATATATTTTTAAAGTATCAGAAATTATGAGAAAAGACAAAAATAATAAAAGTAGACCTTTTTGAAAAGAGCAATGTGAATTATTCTGTAAGGAACAACAACAAAATGATCACAAAGAGAGAAAAGACTAATAATTTTAAAAGGTAAATTAAAGAAAATAACTAGCGCATAAGACCTTCAATATCAATAGTTAAATGAACTAGAACTCAATAGCAGTCACTGCCATTTTGAAAAAGCTAAGGAAAAACAGTTATAAAATAGAATACAGACACTATTGAGTAGATTCTTTCATAGTCCAAGAAGTCTTAAAATAAAGAGTATGAAAAGCTCTTTAAGTAAGAGGTAAAGCTCTTTAACAGCAAGCTCTAAAAGTAAGAGGCAACAAATAAAAGCCGCATCAATTAACAATGTAAGTACTATGAAGATTTTCAGCAATGAAAATTTTGTATGATAGATCCTACAAATGAAATTTTACATATGCAAACATCTATTTACAAACATCCATATGCAAATATCTATTTAAAAAATAAACATCAAAATATCTGATTAGGAAAACATTTGGTAATTGTTAAAGTAAAAATGCTGTTAATAGATGTAGGTAGTGTTGCCACATTAACCCTGAGGAAATTTCTGAATACAAAAAAATTAAAAGAAAATAATACTCTGTACAACTTCAAATCTTTCATCCATAGTTGATAAAGTAAAAGATAAACATTCATTAAATAATTTAAAAATCTTTTGAAGTAATTATTACTGTATTAATTTATACATATGGATGAACTAAAACACAGGAAAATCAAACAGCTTACCCAGTGATTAAAAAATAATTTCCTAACAGCAGCATATCAAACTCTGCTGTTACAATTAAAATACTTTCATTATCAGACTAATAAAGTATTTTAATGTTCCTTTTAGAGGAAGTTTAATAATGCTGCTAGAAATAGACTGCTAAGAATTATAATATTATCCAAAGATGAAGATGACTCCTTTTGGGGATTTTTTTTTCCTTCAAACCAAAAAATAAGAAATCTTAATCTTTATGACTTTTACTTGATATATGGTTTGAACTTGCTAAATCTACAAATAGCAAAGCACTATCATTTTGTTCAAATAATACCTATCTTTTTAAATAATACAATCAGCTATCGTAAAGAAGAAGAGACAACATCCAAAGTAATTTTAAAAAGATGTTTAAGTATTGAAAAATAAGATTTAGTGCTTTAAAATACAGTAGGTTATACAAGTTCACCTATATGTTCAAATGTCTCTTTTACTGGAAAAATGAACTATAGCAGGCCCTTGAATAACTTTATGTAATTCAGCATCCTTTCATTATAATGTGATGAGAAAAATAAAAATTGTTTCTTGACCATGACCACGGCCTGTGTGGAGTGTGCACATTCTCTCCACATCTGCATGGGTTTTTTCCAGGTACTCTGGTTTCTTCCCATCTCTCAAAGCTATGTCTTGTTAGGTGAACTGGTGTGTTTAAATGGTTCCAAAGTGAGTGAGTGTAGTTGTGAGTGTATCCTGCAAAGGGACGATGTCCTGGCCAAGGCTGGTTCCTGCCTTGTACCCTTTGTTTCTGGGAGAGTTTCCAGCCACCCAGGACCAAGAACTGGAATAACTAGGAAATATTAATAATCACCTTACTTGTGTTTACTTGTGTATGTATGGCTCACATTAATTTTAACATTTAACATTAGAAGTCTTTGGTTTTTATTTAGAAGTTTGGTGATTTTTTTTTTTTTTTACCAGAAATATGCCATAGGAACTTACCTCTTGTTTATATCAATTAGAATATGGTAAAACTGGTTTCATATATGTAATTTTGCTTAAAGCTGCAGCTTCCAAAAACCTATTATCCACACATTATGTGAAGACTGAGTGTATATTATAAGCTTCAACATCTGTCGTCAAATTCCAAAAGGAAGCAACTATGGTACGCTAGCATAGAACCTAGAGTCATCAACTACATCCAAGTCCAGAGACTAAACAAAACAAAATTTTTTTTTTTTTTTTTTTTGCAGTTTTGGCCAGGGCTGGGTTTGAACCTACCGTCCTCGGCATATGGGGCTGGCACCCTACTCACTGAGCCACAGGAGCCACCTCAAAACAAATTTTGTATGTACAAATAATCACCAAAAGTAAATCTAGAGAGTACAAATGTAAAAGACTTCACTACAAATAAAAATTACATAAAATTTTTTTACAATAAAAGATTATTGCTGGCTTGGCGCCTGTAGCACAGTGGTTATGGCACCAGCCACATACACCAAGCCTGGCAGGTTCAAACCCAGCCCAGGCCCTGCTAAACAGCAATGACAACTGCAACAAAGAAACAGACTGGCGTTGTGGTGGGCACCTGTAGTCCCAGCTACCTGGGAGGCTGAAGCAAGAGAATTGCTTGAGCCCAAGAGTATGAGGCTGCTGTGAGCTGTGACGCCACAGCACTCTGCCAAGGGTGACATAGTAAGACTCTGTCTCAAAAAAAAAACAAAAATATTATTGCCATTTAACTTCAGAAAGTAACTTCTAACAATAGATAATACAAATATGCTAGTTACCCTAATGATTGGAAGCATCTAAACTAAAAAAGAGAGCTACACTAATAAAGCACGAATTAAGAAGAAATTAGGAAACCCCTCGAGTTGCCCATCCTGGCCTTTCTAACTCTACTGTGAGGGCACATTTCATGCTGAGGGTGGGGAATAGTCCTTCAATCATATACCAAGCATTGAAAGACATTTAAAGTGAAAAATATCAAAGTAGCTAATCTTAAATATAAAAAAGAAACCTCAAACCTCCTTTCATCCATTACACATCTTTACTAAACTGTATTTTGTATTAAACTGTATTTTAGAGTTGCCATGCCGTTCTGTTCAAGAACCTAAATGGCTCTGTGCATGGTATCCACTCGATTTCCATTCACCTGGCCGATTTTCAGCCTCATGACCTCTGTAGTCAAGACATATAGTTTTCAAAGCATTAAATCATCAAACTATACTGTTTCTTATCTTCCATCAGGCCAGAAAAGTAGGCAAACAATTAACAAAATACATGGAAAACACTGTTAAAGGGTTTAAGCTCACAACTATTATATAACATAATTCCTGCTCTTAGGAATTTATACTGGAAATCAAGGGGTCAAGAACACACCTGACTGTAAAAAAACAACAATATAGGAATTCTTACCAGGTCACCAGACACTTAAATGGGAGCAAAGAAATATAAGCTCCTCACTGATCTCCAATGTCAAACAATTATACGACTATGGACAAGTCACTTAATTTGCCTCAGGAGGTCTGTAGCAAAGGGGGCTTAGAACAAATTATTTTGAAGGCACTTTCGAGCATCAACATCTGACCTCAAGTTCTGCAAAGTTAATATTAATTTAATAAAAACTGAGCTCATAAGTAACTAACTTACTTCTTTTAGCCTATCAGACTAGGTTGAATGGCTCCTGTTAGAGAGTTTGTTATTTGTCCCAGTATCCATCATCCTCCTTCCCCATTCCACATAGTATTAGAACCCTTCTTTGAGGTTTGCAGTATGATACATGGCTATCAGCCATCTATTAAATTTTCCAGTCTCCACTGCAGGTAGATGTAGGCACATGACCATGTTTCAGCCAATGGAAAGTGAGTGAATAAAGAATCTTGCCCCTCATTCTCTAATCCCTTGGCCAGGTTGAAACACAGTGTTTTAATTAGTATTACTGGTTCAACCACACACAAATTGAAGGCAGATGAAAGCAATCCCCTGGACTCCCCATTGGCAAAATATATCCTATGTACCTAAACAAACCTTTCACCTGTTTTTGTAAATAAAGTTTTATTGGAACACATTCTTTCAGTTATGTATCATCTATGTCTTTTTTCATACTAAAATAGTGACCAAAGCCTAACATATTTATTTTATGAGCTTAAACAGAAAAATATTTGCAAACCCCCACCCTAGGAATTGATGACAAAAGAAGAGGAACCTAGGTTCCTGGATGAACTCATTGAGCAGAACCACCTACCTACCATCCTATAGGTAGAACCACCTACCTACCATCCTCACATATTTCCAAACTGTTACATAAAGAAGAAAACAATGCTTTCTTTGAAGTACCATATTTTGGTGTCACTTTGCAATAACTGTTTATAGGCGAAAAGCCTATATGTGCCTTTAAACAGACACATGCTGTGAGAGCAAGTTAAAAATATTTCTTTGAGTTGGAAAGGAGAGACCGGGATAGAACTCCATAATAAACTAAAAGACCTTGTCACCTAGGATGTAAAACTCTGGTGAACAAAGGCTGGGTTGTGGAGGCAGGGCTTGCAGGCAAGTTTCCTGTATATCTTAGGAATTTCCAGACCACTCCTTAAAGATAGATAACTGCCTCCAGGTGTTTTGTTGAGGGTCAGGCATTCAAACAGCCTTCTCCCCCATAGATCTATTTTGTGGTTTGGTTTTAACTATAGAAGTTAGAATGGTTTTAGATAAAGTTAAGATGAATGTTTATCAGTTAATCAATAGATTGTTAAGCACCAGGTCGAAGAGGACCTGGTCATGAGATTTTGAGTCATAGGATTATTGATTGATAGTGTGTATGTGCGGTGCTGCCTATAAACCTTAAAATAAAGATTCTTTGCTACATGCCTAAGAGAACTTGTAGCCTTCCTTAGTCCATACAATTACTTTAGCAGGTTTTAGCCTCTGTGATGTTGCTCTGCACCCCAGATTCCAGCAACACTGTTTAATCCATATCTAATATATTCTTCCTCTGTGTAGCCTTTTGCATAGACCAGGTCACTTACCATACTGTATTAAAACTATTTCAAGTTTCTATTTCAGAATAATGTCACAAACTCTCTATTAGGCTATATTGGTGGGTATTAGACATCTTATTTATCTTTATGATCCCAGGATCTAATACCTAACGTACAGTACTTATTCATTAAATGTGTTACAAGTATACAACTAGTAAAAGAAAATGATTTATTGCTAAAGCCAGAATTACTTCCAATATCAGTAAAATAAAATTAGTTATATTGGCAAGAAGCACTTTAATTAATTAATTCAACAAATGCAATTAAGCATGTAAGATATACCAAGCATTTTCTGGACATTAGGATACAGAAACAGAAGGAAAGATAAAAAGAACTATCTTTGTATCACACACATTCATTCTAGTATAGACATATTGAAAACAGGCAGGAAGTAAGCAAACATCCTTCTTAATATCAGTGACAAAGAGCTAAGAAGAAAACTAGAATAAGGAAAGAAGGGGCGGCGCCTGCAGCTCAACGAAGTAGGGCGCCGGTCCCATATGCTGGAGGTGGTGGGTTCAAATCCAGCCCCAGCCAAAACTGCAAATAAATAAATAAATAAATAAGTGAGAAAAAGAAACAGGGAAAAGCTATTGTTTTACACAGAGAATCAGGGAAAGCCTCTCTAATATGAAGACATTTAACTGAGACCCCCATAAAGTGAAGAAGCCACTCACACAAATATTTAGGAAAAGGGCATTCCAGGTAGTAGGAACAACGTGAGTACAAATCCCTCAGAGAGAGTCTTGCTTAGTGTGTTTGAAAAACAGCAAGCAAGATCAATGTGGCTGGAGCCACATTGAGGGGTGGTGGGAGCAGAAGGCTCACAGTGGGCCTTACTGACTACACAAAAGAATGCTGCCTTTTATTCAGAGTGAGATGAGAAGCCTTTGAGGAGATCTGAACAGAAGAGGGTCACAATCTGACTCACTGTTTTAAGGAATCATTCTGACTGCTGTAAGAAAAACAGACTAGTGGGAGCATGAATTAGGGATGCCATCAAGAAGTCCTGTGGAACAAAAGATAAAACACAAATATAGTCTAGCAAAGAAGAGGGAAGAGCAGATGGGGGAGGAGAGAGGGCAACTGGCGGGACCTCACCTAAGGTGTACAGCGTGAGGAAGTTCAGCAGGCCCCTGGTTAAAGGGCTCAATTACAACTTGAACTTTACCTTAGAATTGAAAACATGTAACCCAAACCTTTGTACCCTCACATTAATTTGAAATAATAAAAAAAGAAATTCTATGGAAAGAAAAGTTACTTTAAAATATTATTGTGAGCATACTCACTCTTTAGATTCCTGGGTTCTTTTAGTAACATGCTGTACAACTGTGTCATAGCCAGATTCCTCACCCTGATTTTGATCAGATGTGCACTTTTCCATTTCTTCTTCAATCATAGACCCCAATGTATTGCATATATGCTGTCTAAGGTATTTCACAAATTCATAGCTGAAACAATATTTAAAAGATAAATGTAGTAAATATCATGAACTTACTTATTAAACATATCCAGAACAAATGTTAGCACAGAAAGGTTTGTAACATGTTAAGATTTCTTACCTTAAACTAGAATTACATTAGTCATTCATCACAAATCATCAAGCTAATCTACAATTTTGTTTTGCTTTTTTATTTTTCTGAGACACTTGGCAAAGATCTTCATTTGGCATGGAAGATCAAATTTCAGGGGCAGCTGAAACTTTAGTGAGATAGGAGTTTCTTCACATTTCTTTTTTATATTCCTATCTTTAACATGTGATGATGAAGGGTAGGAGAATTTAAAGATTTTCATAATTATTCAAGAAATAATTGATAAAGAAAACTCAGACTAGAATACAATGATTATGAAAGAATAAATGGGAAAAAGTTAAGCTCCATCATAAGCGTTTAGTGTATACTTTGAAAGTAATAACTGACCTAAATTCCATATAAATAATAATTGCCTATAATAAGCATTATTAGCAAATTTAAGACACATTTTGCCACTGACATTTATTTTTTTATTATTTTATTTTTTTTGAGACAGAGCCTTAAGCTGTCACCACGGATAGAGTACTGTGAAATCACAGCTCACAGCAACCTCCAATTCCTGGGCTCAAGCGAGTCTTCTGCCTCCACCTCCCAAGTAGCTAGGACTACAGGTGCCCGCCACAACGCCTGGCCATTTTTTGGTTGCAGCCGTCATTGTTGTTTGGTGGGCCCAGGCTGGATTCGAACCTGCCAGCTCAGGTGTACGTGGCTGGCGCCTTAGCCCGTTGAGCCACAGGCACCGAGCCTGCCACTGACATTTAAACCCCGTTTAGATCCCAATTTATCCTACCAGATTTACAAGGTCAGGCAATTAAGTTTACAAACTCATCCTAGAAAAATTGCTACATACATCCCTCATTGTCGAATATCACTATGGTCACCTTCGAAGTACTCCCCTTGGCCGTCTGGTGACTGTATGTTCAACTACTACCCCTGCACTTGTGCAAAACTTTCCATTCCCAGTAACTTTGATCATATTATGTTACCCATTTATCTTGTTTTACAACTACTCCTTTACCTGGATTATTTCTTATAACATACAATGCTACCTTCTGATAGTCTTTCCTAATAATGTTTTCTTTCCTAGGTCCCAAAAGTACTTTGTTCGTCTCTATCAAAATAATCTGTCTTGTATGTTATACAATTTGAAATATCCCCCGCTTTGTTCCTGACCACCTCCAAAACCAGATTTTTTATAACCTTTGTAGGCTTAACAGGGTAAATCCACCTGTGTGTGTATCATCTGCATTACCTTGCACATAGATTGAAATATAGCATTGGGGAAGGGTTTATCACTTCATTTCCTATGTCAGCTGCTGTTAAGTTAAACTTGCTTATCTTTTCTAAATATTTGTTTTAGTGGCTAGTTCATTATTCATTTAACACCTATTAACAACTTTCAGTTAAAATTATGCTATAATTACCCCCAATAAGTGGCCTCTTATTCTTCTTATATTCCCCTGTAAGAAAAAAAAAAGAGGTAGGGAGAGACAGAGAAGGAAAAGGAAAGTATAGAGTAAAAAGAAATACCTTTCCAACTACCCACCACATTTTCTTTTTGTCACTAACATTATCCCTCAAAACTTCCAAATCTGACACCATGGAATGCTCTTTAACGTCTCCATCTTCCACCCCCCACACCCACACAATTGATCATATCCACCCAGGCACCAATACTTCTTAATGCTGCATATTCCTTGGTTTTATCACTTTGTTTCTTTCTCTTTCTAGCAATCACTACAAATCCTCCCCACCTTATACAGAGAGTACTGTAAAAACCATTTCAACATTTTCACTTTTAGTCTCTTCCCTTTCACATTCAGCCTGAATACTGTGGCCATGTTAGTCCTAGAAAATCACTGAGTTAATTATTTCATTCAAAGGTAGAGCCATTTTTCTCCTCTCAATGCATGCACGCAATGCCTCAATAAACAAACTTTTTATCTATATTAAACGTTACCTTATTTTTTCATTTACGTATATCTAATTATAAACCAAATTCTTGCTCATCCTATATAAAATGATGAAAACTTATAGCAGCAAGAAAAGAAATTCAAAAATTAAGGTTTCAAGAGAATCCTGTAAAGATGTTCTTAATTTCATAACATTTGACAGTACCCAAAACTGCCTCCACAACCCCACAGCTGGCTCGGAGAAAGAGCTGGCAAAGGCGTGTGCTGAGCTCTGAGAAGCCCACAGGGTGTATGTTCTCCATCACAACATCCAGGCACAACCAGCAACCCTCCGAGTCAAGAATCAAAATACCTGAAATTTCAATACCATAAAAATATCATTGCTTTCTCTGAAAAATCTTTAAAAATGAAAAAGATCCTAGAACGGATAATTCTTTCAGTCAACCACTGAAACCTTGCATCCAACCTCTCATGACATGGGAAAAGGGGAAAAATGAATGTGAAAGAAAGGAGAGCGAGAAGAGTTTGGAGGCTCCCAAACTTTATCAAAACCCTCTTGGCAATCCTGCCCGAAGTCAGTCAATCAGACACACCAGTTTTCCTCATACCTCCAAAATTTCTCTGAAATCAGAGGAAGAGTCTACATCCCACCATCAAAACCTATTATGGAAATGCAGAATTATCCTTACACCTTCATTTTATCAGCCCTATCTCTGTGCCAAACAACAACCCATTAGGAAAAACGAATATTTAACTGAGAAATGTAACATTTCTGTATGCTTTCTTTTACAAAGCCCAACTTGCAAGCAATACAAATAGTATTTTCATAATTGAGGCACTGAGAAAATATAATCCAAGCCCCCAAACAAAATGTATTCAATAAAGTTTAAAAAATACCATTCTAAAAGAAATCCAAAAAAATTCACACCATTTATCACAAACTGTAAATTGCGAATATGCCGGAAGAATTTTAATTCTATTCATCGGGAACTTGAATAACCACATACTTTTTTTCTAGTGAGATCGCTTTTACCTATGACCACAGAAATATCTCCCAGAAAACTTAAAGTGCTTCAAAGTTTGGGTTCATCTTCCAAATTAAATGAGCCCAAGGACCCAAGGTTAAATCTTAAGAGGTTATTGTTTCTTTCAAAAGAATCTTGTAAGAAAAGAAAAGTTTCCAAGGATGGTAAAACACTTTACCCTGTAGGATTGCCAGACCACCTATGTCCTTAGGATGTTCTACTGACTCATCTACCATCAGAAAAGTCATTTGACCCTTCATTCTCAAATTAATGAACAGAGTTACTTCTTCAGTGAGCTCTTCTACTTTTATTGTTTGTTTGTTTTGCAGTCTTTGGCTGGGGCTGGGTTTGAACCTGCCACCTCCGGCATATGGGGCCAGCACCCTACTCCTTTGAGCCACAGGCGCCAACCACTCTCCTATTCTTTACCTAAGAGTAACCCAAGACTTCAAATTCTCATTCAACCATTCACTGTGTAAGTTCTTTTTCCATATGAATTCATGGTAGTACCCTATAAAATCCTAAATAAAGCTGTTCTTCCACAATTGTGTTCCAGGATAGAAAGTTATTGTTGCAATGGAACTTATAGAAATAGTTCTAGACATAAAATTTAGTATTATATTGACTGTATTGTAACCATGATAGTATTGGTGCCATCCACTATCTCTTCTATAAACCAAAAAATGGATGGTAATTATAGATTTTTAATCAAATATTCTCATTGCATCAGTTTTAGAAATTTTTTTATAAGTAAATTTATTTCAGGTTAATGTGAGGGTACAAGCAACCAAGTCAAAATATTTGATTTAGTTAAGCAGAGTTCATCTTGTGGTTATGTCCCACACACAAAAGGTGTGCCAAGCCTCCCAATCCCGTGCCCATCATTCTTCTTATTTTGTACAAAAGCCCTTGATGTCTTAAAGAGACTTTCAAAGGTCCTTATTCTTCAGAGATTAAAAATGCAAATGCTACAAAAGATAGACAAAGGTAAAGCAAACTATGTGTAAAAGAGGAAAGGTTGGAAGCTGTAATGAACAGAAAAGGACACGTCCCAGCTAAAGGGAAGTTTCCACATGGGTCCAGCCCCTTGTCTTGAAGGATTATGAGCCTGATGTTAATCTTTCAATGTTTTAAGGGAAGCTAGAAAATGTTTTTGTTTGTTTGTTTGTTTGTTTGTTTTTGAGGTTTTTGGCCAGGGCTGGGTTTGAACCCGCCACCTCTGGTATATGGGGCTGGCACCCTGCTCCTTTGAGCCACAGGCACCGCCCAGAAGCTAGAAAACGTTTTTTATGTGGTATATCACAAATGTTAAAGCTTCTGATATTCTTTTTTTTGGAACCTAGCCAAAGAAAATATAACCACACACCAACTTTGGCCTGTAGAATGCCAGTTTGACCTTTCAACACCTTCCCTCCTCAAGCATTGCAAAACTCTGGCTACTAAATATATTGATGAATCTCTCACATGTTTACATTTCTATTAAAGAAATATAAAATCTCCCTCAAAAATCTAATAATGCTTAATAACTTATTTTAGAGTATCTTTCCTAGGTTTAATTTAGATCAACTCTTCTATAATTTAGGTCTTTCAGATCTTTGAGCAGACTGTTCTATGTCAACATTTTCAGACTTCACATATTCTAACTGTGCTAGACAAGACCAAATAATAAAAATAATATAACTTGGACGTCACATAAATACAATTTTCATTTATTTTTATTTTAATTGAAGTTAATTTTAAAATTTTTTAATAACTGAGTTTGTTATGGTTTTGGAAATATGTAATTGTTATACTTTTAGAAAGCTATGAATCAAATTTACTTTAGGTTGAAGTTTTGAAGCTTCTATCAACTTGTAAACTCAGTGTTTAACCTTAAGCAAACACACAACCTTGCTAAATTTCAGCTTCCCATTAATTAATGGTGATAAACCACTAATGTAAAAAGTGTTGTTTATGACATACAGTGTTTTCTTAATGTTATGACATTTTTCTCACTAAATACACTATACTATATTTGACTAAACTTGTGACTTTATAAGTAAGCTAATGAGAAAAAATTAAACTCAGTTTCAGTGATGATAACATACAACTGTAAAATATCTTTTACAAAATATTCCTCAACGAGAGACATTAAAACCTAAGAAGACAGTTGTTAGCTAATAAGGAAAGATGTGGAACTCACCATATTTCAGAAGCAGCTCAATTTATACACATTTATATATTTGCATATATTAATTATGTATACACATTAATTAACATACACAGCAATGTGCTTGATCAGTCATCAGTAGTAGCTGATGACTACGAAATTTTTCACATTTACATAGAAAAATTTTACCAAGGTGAGTAAAAGGACATTCACTTTTTCATTAATTTTCTGAAGTTTTATTAGATTTTCCAAGAAAATTTCATGACTTTTTTCCATGATTAACTTCTCTTTTTGTGAGACATGATAAACTTCTGACATGTTCAGAATATTTACATCAAAATAATCTGAGACAAAGACATTACTATTACAACATAAGGACATTAAAAGTCTAAATGAGTACAAGTTTATTTCAAAAAAAATATCTCTTTAGCTAAATGAACAAACAAAAAAATTTCAATCACTAATATGTTCAAAAAATATTTTACTATGTTAGTGTACATTATGCCTTATAAGGGAAGGAATTCTTAAAATAGGTTATATTTCAGAATCATAAAATTTATGACATGACAAATTTAAACTTATATTCTAGTGTATAAAAAGCTATGTAATAGAATAGGTATTTAACACCTTCTATAACTTTTTAAGCCAAAAAGTAAGCTTGTGACTCATAATAAACAGCTACTAGAAATGCATACATTAGTAGAAGCACACATATAATTTCCCTATACAGGTTTATCACATTACAGAATGAACGTTCTCTTGAAGTTACCACTTAAACACACCAGCATCCACTAACTAAAAAAATCACTGAAGCCGGGTGTGGTGACTCATGTCTAAGGCAGAAAGATGACTTGAGCCCAAGAGTTTAAGAACAGTTTGAGCAACACAATGAGACTCCATCTCTACAGAAAATAGAAAAATAAGGCAGGCATGGTGGTATGAGCCTGTAGTCCCAGCTAGATGTGAGGATAGCTTGAGCCAAGGAATTTGAGGTTGCAGTGACCTATGATGCCACCACTGCACTCTAACCCAGGCAGGCAACAAGGGGACAGAGACCTTGTCTCCAAAAACAAAAGTCACTGATAGATTCTTCCACAAAACAAAGAATAAAAACCAATTCAATAAATAGTATTGCGTTCCTTTTGTGTCAAACCAATAACATGTCAGATAACAGGCTACAAAGGTGAGCCTCTGCATTAGAGCTTGTTATAATATAGGGTGTCCCAAAAGTCACACAGGGAAATGGGAAATTGTAGCTAAATGTACCATTATTTACAAAATATTAATTATAAAGTTTTAAGAAGAGGCCAACATGTAGATATTTTATAAAATTTTACAATAAACATTTTGTAAATAAAGGTACATTTAGTTGCAAAATCCCACTTTCCCTATCTATAAAGACATTAGGGGTGACTTCTGGGACACCCTGTGCAATCATTAACATTGGTAAGTTTCTTTACTTTTTGTTTTGTTTTTGAGACAGAGTCTCACTTTGTCGTCCTGGGTAGACCACTGTGGCACTCTACAGCTCACAGCAACCTCAAACTCTTGGGCTCAAGTGAGGCAAGTGTCTCTTGCCTCAGGCTCCCAAGTAGCTGGGTCTACAGGCATCCATCACAATCAATACCTGCCTACTTTTAGAGACAGGGTTTTATTCTTCCTCAGGCTGGTCTAGAACTCCTGAGCTCAGGCAATCCACCCGGCTTGGCCTCCCAGAGTGCTGGTATTATAGGTGTGAGCCATTGCACCCAACTGATAGGTATTTTTTAAAAAACAATGAAATGCTGGGCTTTTCAATGAAATGCTGGTAACTATGCTCTAACTTTGTGGTCTAAAGCGCTGCACTTTAAACTCATCTAGAGAGTTTCTTTTTAAGCCATCATGGCCCTGCCTCTACCACTCCTCCTCTTCCAAGCCTCCTCCAGAAACTCTAATTCACTGGTAGTGAAGCCTAAGCATTAATATCTTTCTCAGCTCATTCTAGTGCAGCCAAGGTTGAGAAACAGTCCTGATTGTTTTACAGGAGGCCAGTCTGGGTGGGAAAATTTATGCCATACATATTACACAAACATAATGAAAGTAACATATCTTCCCTATCTCTATCCTCTCACAGGCCTCACATCCTTATTGCTATTTTAGAGAAAAGGAGGAGAGCTTGGATCTTTTACAGAATGTGTACAGTTTAAAGTACAAAAATAGAAAAGACTATGGAAAGCAGAGATAGGTTAGCTGTCCCACAGAACACAGGTCTAGATATAGCTGGAGTTTTGCCAAAAAATAAATGCATTTTTCCCCTATTTTACTATCCAAAATTACATCATTCATGAACTCAATGGTCTTAAAAACCACCTTCTAACAAAAATGTTAATAGCCCAGAAACATCAGGACTATTTTTTCCCCCTAAATCTTTTAATAAGATTATTTATCTTGCTAATGAGAAGCCAACCTCAGCTGGATTTAAAGAAATCATGTTCTGATAGTAGATATGGAAAGATAACTAATTCTTAATTATGAAGCACTTCGGGAAGTAAGATACACCTAAATGACTCAATAACATTAAGTGTTCAAGGAAAGTTCAGTCAGCAAAAAAAAAGAGAGAGAGAAATGAAATGTGAGCACTCAGACTAACTGACCTTTAGTACCTCTTCCAACTTTTGAGATTTAAGATTCTATCATGATGCCAAAATAAGCATCTCATCTTTTCTTTTGGTGCATAAAAGAGTTCCCTTCTCTGAAGACCCAGACATTAGGCTAGTACACTGACACTTGTGAATGTTGCTACCTTTACTTTTATCACCATAAATTACTTTAGGACTCTAAATCTCATTTTTAAGACTACTAACTATAATTTGAGTCTGAAAATTTTTTAGGCAGACCACAAGTAAATCTCTTTGATAAATTATAACTATTAACTATGTGCGTCAATCAACAAGCATTTAAACTAACTGATGAGCTGTTGAAAAGTAAGTTACAGTATTACAAGAGTTATTAGACTTCTGACAAGAACTACAAGGATTCAATTTTAAATTTGATACAGCTAAAGCAATACTTACAAGCAAATGTGTAGCCTTAAATGTTTATACTAAAAAATAAAAAAAGCTACAAATAAGCTAAGCATTCATCACAAAAGGTTAAAAAGTTTACCAAGTAGTAAAAAAGTAAAGAGCAGAAATTGAGGAAACAAAAAACACATAACAGAAAGGGAAAAAAAAAGAGCTGATTGCTTGAAAAGGCTAATAAAATAATAAGCTTCTAGGAGGATAGATCAAGAGCAAAAGGGCAAAGACAAAACAAAAATAACAAGAATAAAGAAGAGACATAACTACAGATACTAGAAATACTAAAAAAGTAAAAGCATATTTAGAAAAACCCTCATAAAAATAAGTTTGAAAATTTAAATGAAATGGAATTCCCAGAATATGATCCTTGCAAAAACTGAGTAATTTACAGATTTAAACTGCATGCAAAATAAAAACCAGAAACGAAACCCAAACTTAATGCATGATGTGGATTTGTGTGAAGTAAATTGCCTTTACATGAGCTTACAAAACATTAATCATCAACTTTCTGTCTTCAAGAAAGTTCTGGTTTTTCTTATTGATTTATTACTTAATTTAAGTAATAAATTTAAGTAATAAAGTTCTGGGTTTTTAAATTGATTTATTACTTAATTTATATAATCTATAAAAAACTGCTCTCTAGTACTCTAAAATAAAGAATCTCATCTTCTAATAACAGGTATTAGTAGTGGATTTATTGAGGAAATTAACAAAAAAAATCATGGAAATGCGAAAGAAATTGTATGTATAATCAGGAATGCGAAATAAATTAAAAACTCTATATACTTAAGGATTCCTTCTACAATTTTGAAAACTCCCTTGAGAATCTGGTGAAATCTTTAAATGGTCCCCCCATAAAAATTGTAAGCATATAAAAACTTGTGCATAAAATTTTAAAGAACCCAAAGATTCCCTGATGCCCATTTATGATACTGGTAGGAGTTCAAGGTAAGTAAAACTTTTAGGGTATCCAAGAGTCAACAATGGTAGCACAAACAGAAAACTTTTAAACATCATCTGTGTGAGATCAAAATGAAATGCAAACACTGAATTAAAAAATACTACTAATAACGAATTGCAACACCTGGAAGTAGACATTCAACCTAAGAAGCTTAACTGAAATTGTATGAATCGGGTCAAAAAACAGCATTGGCTCTCTAAAGACCGTCAAAATCTACCTCAAATGGCACCGCTCTCATTTAACTTCCTTTCTTTACTATTCCCACACACGCAGCACTCTGTACCTCTTCTCTGGTGCTTGCACCTGGTGGTCACAGACATTTGCCTCTGTGACTTACACCTACATAGGAATTTAAACGATTCCAAAGGAAGCTAATAATCTCCTCACTTCAGAATTCCCTTGCAGGGCTCAGAGCAGATAACTGGTGCAGTCACTGAACTAGCAGATAGCAAAGGAATAGAGATCCCGGGGAAGCACTTTGCGGATCGTCTGCGCTGCCTGTGGCGTCTGCCTTTAGGTACTGTACAGCAACAGAAATCCACTGAAACAGGAGAAATGTTCGTAGAAGAACATGAAAAACTTACGATTAACGTTACTGTGTTGCCCTGGGTAAAACAGAATTGGGATATGTTGGCTAAGACAGTAAAAAACATAGAAGAGGCAGAAGCTTTAGGAAAGACAATAAATGATAAATAAATTTGGTATTGGGCAAATAAAAGAATAAGGGAACCTTCAACTTGGGCACTATTTTAACAATAATAATCAAAAACATTCTTTACACTTTGACCTCTTCTGGATCAATGATTTGCTTAAGACATCAAAAGCAATTTTACTTGTGAAAATTTTCATCAGTTTCCTCCAGATGTAAGAGTATCTCCTCGGCGCACTCCAGGGAGGGAGCCCCCGTGATTTTCTCCTTCACGCTCTGAAACAACTGCCTCAGCATCCCCTGCAGCATCGCCTCGTCCTCCATGGAGAAATAGGCCATCGTCTGCGGGAATCAAACGCCCAGTCCCATTACTCCAGCTCCAAGCAAACGCCGCGCAGCACTGCGCACGCGCACCCCGACCCAGCCCGGCTTACGCGCAGCGTCGTTCCCTGGGAGACCGCGACGCGCGCCAGGGGTCTGCCCTTGGCTACACGCGCGTGCTTCCGGAAAACAAGGCACCTTTAGGGGAGACGACGGCCGCGAGGGCCTGCCTTTGGTACCAACAGAAATCACGCTGCCCCGACTAACGGCAAAAAGAACCAGGAAGGCTTTGTAGGGAGGATTAGACGGCGGAGCGTCTGCGCTGCGTGTGACGTCAGCTCTGCGCAAGGCGTCGGCTCGTTGATGAGGCTTCCTAAGAAGGGGCGTGTGTCCCCTGAGGACCCGCCTCCTCCGGAGTTTGGGCTTGGGTCGTGCGATTCCGGTCCGGAGTTGTTGGTGGGACGGGAAAGAAAAACAGAAAGTTGTAGAGTGAATGGTGCTGAAATGTGCAAAGCTGTTTTTCCTTTAACAGTTAACAACCCCTTGAGCCCCTTCCTTAACCGACCACCTTCCTAGGAACTATAAAGGAGAGAATTCACTAATGATCTTAACAGACAGAAAAATAAATTAACAATTGTAATACAGTGCAAGGAAGTTCCATGCTTGAAAAATGAGCTGGGTAACCTAGGATTACATTTTAACCTTATAGAGGGGTTGAGGAAAGAAGCAATGGAGACCTCTGCGAATGGTAGAGGCCTTAGAGCGTATGATATGTTAGAAAGGGGGTGAGGAGGCTAGAAAAGTAAGTTGGCCACATCTGAAAGGGTCTAATTCCTTAGCACGTTGAGAGATTGGAGATTTTCATAATTGGGATGGCAGAGAGACAGGATGAGACAGCATACATAAAGGTCACTCTGCAAGAAGTTGCAATGTATAATCATGGCCCCTCATCTAATTTTTAAGCTAAATTACCCAGACTGTGGTCATGTCCAAGCTGCAAGGAACTATCCAGCAGAGTATTAGGATCAGATGCTGGTCTCTGCAAAATAGTAAGTCTCAAGTCACTGATGTGATGAGTAGTTAAATGTCAATAAACTCTCCCTTATCCAGCCTTATACTTTACTCCACTAATATCAGATACACTTTCCATATTAACCAGGATCATAGCATAAACTCCTTTGATATTTCAGGAGCAAAAGTATGATATATCTTTGCCAGTACTAGCATCATGTTTTTTCATAAAATGTATGCTTGATCTTGATTGTGTCACTTTTGAATTAAGAAAAAAACATATTAGGAGGGTAGGCATCTTTGTAATCTTATTTGTAGGTTATGCATTAAAACAATAAGTAGGGTGGTTCCTGTGGCTCAAAGGAGTAGGGCACGGGCCCCATATGCCAGAGGTGGCGGGTTCAAACCCAGCCCTGACCAAAAAAAAACTCAGTAAATATATGTCCATGTATGTGTGTGCACATACATAAAATTGCCAGTAATGTAACAGTTACAGATTTCGACTAACAGATGTGTTGTATTGGCAACTCAAATACCAGGACTAAGATAGCCATTAGGGATATGATTTTCTGAAATAATAAATAAACCCTTTGCGGTAGAAATTAAGAACAAAATTACTTGGTTTACATGGTTTTGGCATCCCCGAAAAATTTAGTAAATTTAAACTATGCCAACAATCTTTATTATTATTATTATTCCTTTATTGTTGGGGATTTATTGAGGGTACACCAACAGTTATTAATATATCAATTGAAATAGTTTCT
This sequence comes from Perodicticus potto, assembly GCA_963574655.1. Lineage (NCBI taxonomy): Eukaryota > Metazoa > Chordata > Mammalia > Primates > Lorisidae > Perodicticus > Perodicticus potto. Next base: position 52,529 of record CAUYRH010149275.1, read on the forward strand.
AGACTCGGATACTTAGCAAGAACATTTTCGTCTACATGAATGTCCAGCAAAACCATCAAAAGGCATAATGGACCCAGAACAATTGTTTTGTGGGGGTTATTGTCCTGTGTGTATGTCAGGATGTTTAGTGTTCCTTTCTCATGCTACAAATGCCAGTAAGTTGCCCTTTAGTCATTATATTCAGAATGCCTTTTAAGGGAGGGTAGAACTGCACAGATTGAGAACTACTGTCATCAAAGATATACCATAAGAAAAAAGAAAATAACCTTACAACAATACCTGAGATATAAGAAGGGAAGAGGGCAAAGAAAAGGAGGAAAGTTTATTTAAGTGAATCACAATAAATATTCTAATTTGCAAAATGCATAATATTAATATACTAGAAACAACCATTAGTAAGTTGTAAGTGGAACTATAGGTGAAAAATGCAGTACAATTTTATATTTTTATTTTTATTTATCATCACAATTATTATTTTTTAGAGACAAGGTCTCACTATTTGCCCAAGCTGACCTAGAACTCCCAAACTCAAGCCATCCTCCCATGTAGGCCTCTAGAGAAGATAGGACTATAGCAGCATGCCACCCAAACCAGCTCCTTGTATTTTTCTAAAGGAAATGTAATATCTTAAACTTGGTTTGATAGGCAAGGTAAAATTTTAAATGTAATCTTTTAAGGATCAGAAATAGAGAATTTATATTCAAAAATGTAGGGGAAATGAAATGAAAGAAAAACAAAAACTTCAATCAATTAAGAAAAGGCCAAGAAAGAAAAAAGAAGCATAAGAAAAGTAGGAAAAATAAAAAATTTATAAACATTACAGAAAAAAGTTCAAAGATGATCATTTAGTGAACTCAACCCTCCACTTAAAAGCAAGAACTGTCAAATTCTATTTAAAAATAGCTGTCTATGTGGTATTTATTAGAATCATAAAAACATAGAAAAGAATTAAAAAGGTGCTAAAAGATAAACTAAGTTAATATTATCAAAAGAAAGCTGTTAAAGTTATACTCACATCATCAAAAAATTACAGATACAGATAAAAGATATTAGGGATATATAGTGTCACTTCATAATTTTAAAACCTAGTTTAATTCATCAGGAGGACACAAAATTTTAAGCTGTAAGCAAAATTCTTAATCTCTCCCCAAGTCGTTAATATTCTCCAGAGAATGTTTCTGTACATGTTCTTACATATCCTTGAATAAGATGCACCCATCATAAGAAGTTAAATTCCTAAGATATTGATGGGACGACACAAAGCACTATCCCAGCTTCAGAGTTCCTCATGTGATTGACTGAAGACTTGTTATAAGAGTATTACAATTGAACTGCTCCTTATACCCGATTCCCAGTAAACCTATTGCATAATCTGAGATTCTCAGCCTGTTTCCAACTGGCTGTTGTCTGCTATAGAATCTGATTGGGTCAGTTAGACATTATCCCATTTCCCAGTACATGGTCTTCCTGATAGGATGAGTTTCAGATCATGGCATAAACTTTTGGGACTTCCTATGTCTGTTCTTTATGCACATGGTGGACTTTTGCCAAGGAACTAATTTATGTTCCAAACACACATGGGGACAGTAGCAGGATCAGTGAACTAAATAAGTTTTTATGTGTTTGTATTTTTGCTTTCATTAAAAAAAGGAAAAAGGCTGCGGATAGGGCAGGTTCGTGAGACTCATGTGCTTGCAGTGAGAGAGTAAAATACTATCAAAGGCCCTAAATTTTGGAAAAGTGCTCAATAATTATTGGATATTGTTGTTGTCATTGTCTATTTCTACAACTTTGAATTGGATATTTTCATAGAACTTAACTAGGTCCAACTTTTATAAACTAATAAGAAGTAAACCATTTATAATCTTCCAATTGCTGAAATTGGCTCCTTTTCTTTTTTGGCCATAGTCAGAGAGAAATTAGGGGTCTATAGGGCTGGGTATAGTGGCTCACACCTCTAATCCGAGCACTTGGGAGGACAAGGCAAGTGGATTGCCTGAGCTCACAGGTTTGAGACCAGCCTGAGCCAGAGTGAGACCTTGTCTCTGAAAAATAGCTGAGTGTGGCTCAGCACCTGCAGCTCAGCAGCAAGGGCACCAGCCACGTATACCGGAGCTGACATGTTCAAACCCAACCTGGGCCTGCCAAACAACAACGACAAACCAAAAAATAGCTGGGCATTGTAGTGAGTGCTTATAGTCCTAGCTACATGGGAGGCTAAGGCAAGAGAATCACTTAAGCCCAAAAGTTTGAGGTTGCTGTGAGCTGTGACACCATAGCACTCTACTGAGGGAGACATAGTGAGATTCTGTCTCAAAACAAAAACAAAAACAAAAACAAAAAACTAGCTGGGTGTTGTGTGGCAGGCACCTGTAGTCCCAGCTACTTGGGAGGCTGAGGCAAGGGAATCAATCACTTATGCCTAGGAGTTTGAGGTTGCTGTGAGCTATGATGCCCTGGTACTATACCAAGGGTGAAAAAGTGAGATTCTGCCTCAAAAAAAAAAAAAAAAAATTAGGGGGTCTATAAACTTCAAATAACTCTAATTCAATATATCTTTATCTTTGGGAACCCCTATTTTAAAATGGCTTTTTCTTTTTCCCAGAAGGATATTCTCATTTATTTGAAACTCAGACACTTATAAATGAAAAATTCCTCCACAGGTATGATACAGAGTTTGCCATTTACTCAAATTATAATTGCTTGACTTTGAAAGTTTTCCCCAATGTCTGGAAAAGACTTCGAATTAATATAAGTAACTATTTTCCTTATCTACAGGATTCACTTACTGATCCTACTTGTTGGCCTAAGTAATTTTCCAAATTGGCTTCTGAGTTAAAGTCCTATCTGAATCCAGCTTTTAACATGATGGTAGTAAGACAAGAATATCACTATTCTGAAAGCAAGGCTATAAAAAATTTACTTTCACACAGTTGTATCCAACTGTGAAGATACTTGGTTTAGAGCAGCAGTTCTCGACCTGTGGGTTGTGGGTTGAACTTTATTAAAGGGCTGCAGCATTAGGAAGGTTGAGAAGCACTGGTTTAGAGAGTTCTCCTGGACATCAGGTATAACTGAACTTTCCTTTTAACACAGTTCTTAAGTACTATACCTGACTGTGCTTTGTGGGCACATTGCCATCCTATACCCAGAAATCTTTGTATATAAGAATTGTAGATAAGCTATTCTAAATCTTATTCCTATAAACATATTGTATGTGTTACTTCATTAGGTAATACTTGTTAATAGAGTAAGATGCATTTTAAGACTTGGCATCAGTATCAGTTTGTGTTACTGTCTAAGCCGCTATTTAAAAAAGTGGGGGTAGGAGGGGCCTAAAAATACAATAGCTTAAGAAAGATCGAAGTTCATTTACCTCTTATGTAAGGGTATAAATGTAATCAGGCCTAGGCTGGACGAGCAGCTTTGCCATCAACAAGGATTTTTCACCTTTGGATGCAAATGGTTTCTCCAGCTTTTACCTTTACATCTGCTTCTCAGTCAGTGGAAAAGAGAAACAGGCAAGGGAATCATCAAAAAGTGATATAAAGTACTATTTACATCTAATTGAGCAGAGAACATAATTACATGAATACATGTAGCTGCAGTGAAGACCAGAAAATCTGATCTGGAAATTCCGCCTAAGTAAAACAAGGAGCTTCAGTGGCTAAAAGAAGACAGACAGAATGAATATTGGTGGATGGCTAGCAGTCCCTGCCACATATCCCTATGGTAATATTATCTTGACTTTCCAAGTTGTATACATTATTAACTGGCTGGATGACTCATGATTAATAAAAGCCAGTCTATATGCTTAAGAAATACAGGGATTTAGGAGTTGATAAAATTGTTTAAAAGGCCAGAGAAGAAGGCTTTAAATGAACTTCTAACAATTGTTTCCAGAGCACTACAGTACTGCCCCACTGTCCCTCCAGTAGAAATACATAGTACTACTTCTGCACTATCATGGAACTATGGAAGTTGTAAATACATGGCAGTTGCCAAATTCAAATATAGGAGGCTTGAGTCTAGAAGTCTCTATGATCATCAAAAATCCTCATGAGATTCCACAGAGCTTTTTTTTTTTCCCCCACAGAGCTTTTTACTAGGTACTGAAGTACAGCAATCATCTCCACTGCAATTGCAAAACACACAGGAAGCTGGAGATAAGAGTATGGAAAGCTGCTGCAGAAAACATCACATTTCCATGACCATATTTGTCACCATATACACAACCAAGAAAAGGCATAAAACTTCTGCTTTCCAAATTGTGTAAGTGTGATTAATTTGCAGAACCAAATTCATATACAAAACAATAGCTGCAAGAGAGTCTGAAAATATTATTGGTGGTACCATGGCCTTTACAGAGCAGGAATGCACAGGAGTGTGGACTTGAGAGAGCTAATCTACTCTTCCTGCTACTATTGCAAATAGCAAGACATGTTCTAAAAATAAATTGAACTTCCAGTAATACCACTGACCCAGAACTCAATTTAAATTCTCACAGCTGACTGACTGGATAATCTTTCTTTTATTCATTCAACTAGCCAGATTCTGTTTATGAATCTTAACTTTTCCTCTTTGATCTTCATCTCTTATCTTCTCACATACCTTTACCCATTAAAAAACTTATTTTACAGTATGGTAAACAAATAGTAAATTACACTATTCCTGGAATATTTATATTTCTTAGTTTTAAACCACTTTTTGTGATCAGCTTATAATTTCTTATTCATAGACTTGTTTAAAACCAAGAAATGTTAAGCTAATGGAATAAAAATAAGTCCAGGCAGTTCTGCTGTAAAGATACTGTTCTGTCAATAAAAGTATTTTTTCAATAAACATATAATCCTATGAAAAAAATTCAAAATCTAAAAATGCATACATAAATTAATACATAACACTACCTATAGTTAAATATCACCAGTAATAATGAACAGCTAGTACATCTTTCATTGCTTTTTTAAATTTTTAAATGAAAACAATGATTATCTCAGGTCTAATGATACAGGTTGAAAAAAAGGTGATTATCAATCACCAAATATATCAGTAGGCCAAATATTACCACTGACCTTGTAATTCACAAAAACAATATCACCTCAAGGTTTTTCAAATTTCAATAATTTTGGTACTTACAGTGTTTAGTTTTCCTAAACTAGTTTTATAGCATTATTTCTAGGGAGAATTACTATTGTTACATTCAAAGTTTATTGACATTCCATTACTCACAGTATATATTAAAAGGCAAAATAAATACAAGTAGCCATGCAGCTCATTTTTACTTCACTGTGAAGTTTTAATAAGATTTCTAATCCTCAAAATTGCTTTCCTTTTGGATTGTCTTAAATGTAAAGAATTTCTAATAATAATAAAACAAAGAAGAAAATTATAAAATAGTTCTCTGAAATATAAAAAAATTAAAATTAAGCAAGGCGTGGTGGGTCATGCCTATAATCCCAGCACTCTGGGAGGCTGAGACCAGTGGATTGCCTGAGCATAGGAATTTGAGACTGACCTGAGTGAGAGCAAGACCCTATCTCTAAAAGTAGCCAGGCATTGTGGCAAGCACCTATTGTCCAGCTACCCAGGAGGCTGAGGCAAGAGGATGGCTTGTGCCCAAGAGTTTGAGGTTGCTGTGAGCTATGACACATGGCACTCTACTAATGGTGAAAAAGTGAGATTCTGTCTCAAAAAGAAAATTAAAGTTAGCTACATATTCAAATATTAAATTGAAAAAATTTAGACTGCTATCCTCAATAGTTCAGAGTCTGATAGGAAGACATGAAGGAAGACATATGTACAAATAATTAGACAGCATGCTACATATTAACTTGAATGATTTTGTCATGTTCTAAGAATCTTTGTTTAAAGGGACCTTTCTTCAATTATTTGTTCATATAAATATAATACTTTCAGCCTAGTGTAGTGGTGAATGCCTGTATGCCTAGAACTTTGGGAGGCCAAGGTGGGAGGATTGCTTGAGGCCAGAAGTTTGGGACCAGCGTGAGCAACATAACAAGACCCCATCTCTACAAAAAAATTAAAAATTTTCTGGCCATGATAGTGTGTGCATATAGTTAACAGCTACTTGGGAGGCTGAGGCAGGAAGATTGCTTGAGCCCAAGAGTTTTAGGTTGCAGTGAGCGATAATGACACCACTATACTCCACCTCAGGTAACAGAAACTTTGTCTCAAAAGGAAAAAAGAAATAGCATTTTTATTGATGTTCCATTAATCTTGCCATATAATACTTCACATCATCTAAGTAAAGCTAAAATAATTAAATTCTTCAGCTAAGATAGATTTACCCCTTTTGTACTTTCAAAATCTGTTTTCTGGGCCAGTTTTTTATAGCCTTTATGTTTTGTAATATCTAATATTTTAATGGCAATTTTCAAATTCACATGTCTCTCCACAATAAAACTGATCATATTCTTTCATTTCTCAGATACTTTTCCTGTAGATACTAACCATGAACATTAGAATATCCCATTTTAAAGATATCAAGACACTAAAAAAACATTTGAATTAGAAAAAGTAATTTATGTAATACAATTTGGTATTGAAGTTTTTCTCTCTGTTAAAGCTGAATAATCTTTTTCCCAATAAAGATATTTTTAAAAATTGCTACTATAACACAGTAATGGTCACAATATTCTGGAAGATTACAAAATTATAGTAAAATGTCAAAACTGTTAGACTGCTAGCAATATACAATGAGTAATTTTTAAAGCTTTTTTTTACTATTTCAAGAAGGTTATTTTACTATTAAGTGAAATCACCCATATAATACACATTTGATAAAACTAGAAACACACTATAAGTAACATCGTACTGAATTTTGGTGACATAAAAATTACTTGGCCTGTTAAGTATAACAGCTTTAACATATGCATTTATTTCTGTTCTATCTAGAAACCCCACTAAAATGATAAAGAAATACAAAAGACATAAATTCCCAAGGACAATGAGGATGTGAGAGATCACAGAGAATTAGGTTAGTTCAAGTGTGGAGACTGGAGGTGACAGTTTACCTAGTCAGTCATTAACGGAGGGTTCTGGGAAAAATATTTAAGAGTTGTGAGTGAGATTTAGCTTGCAGTCTTACTTCATCCTGTGCAAGGAAGCATGTTTCAGGAAAAAGACTTATGGTTCACGTAAGAATTTGCCATAAGTCAAGCTACGTGTATCATACAAGACAACAGAGTCAAATGAAGTCCTTATGTATAAAGAAACAGTCAAAGAAGCTTTGTCCTCTAAGTGTGGGTAAGGGTGTATCCTACAGTGAAACTTTTTCACAAGCAGATACACCCAGAAGAAAAGCCTTTGGTAAGGAATAGAGGCATGAGTATGCTAAAATGTCAAGGGCAAACTAACTTGAGATATAAATCTTGTCTGGAAAGAGAAAAATTAGTTGGAGGACATACCTTACCAAGCTCGGCATGTTCCTTACACACTTAGTGATCCAAGACATTAACATACCATCCTGACTCCCAATCTTTTATCTCCACTGTAGCCTCTTAACTACACAACTCCTTATTGGATATTTCTATCTATATGGATAATAAGACTTTGGCAATTTAACATTTTCAAATTGCACTTTGGATATGCTCTATCTCCTCTTTAATTTTAATTTTCTTTCTTTCTTTTGTGTGTGTGTGTGTGTGTGTCTGGTAGAGATGGTCTTGAAATCTTGGGGTCAAGGGATCCTCCTGCCTTGGCTCTTCTTTCTGGAGTTTTTCCCATCTCAGTAAATCCCCCAGCTCCATTGTGGGTGCTCAGGCTAAGATATTAAAATAACCCTTGACTCCTATCTTTCACTCATGCACCATATGAAAGGGGAGCACTCGACTGGCACAAAACTCACAGACCACCAGGGCTTGTACAAAAGGTCTTTATTGGTGGGGGAAGCTGCAGAGCAGCATTACGGAGGAGGGGAGAGAGAGAGGGGGGGAGAGAGAGAGAGAGAGAAGACACACGGGGGGACAAGAGGGAGAGGAGGAGGAGAAGAGAAGAGAAGAGGAAGAGAGGGAACAAAAGACAAGAGCACCTGATATAGACTCGGTTAGGGGAGGTGTCGGGATGGTAGAGCAGCCAATAAGGTGTTACTGCTCTGGCGTGAAGAGCAGTAGGGGGAGGGCCATAAGTTTGAGCTTTTCAGTGGATAATCGAAGTTGTGCAAATATCTAACACCATAACCATCCTGCCAGCCACACTGTCATGCATATCCAGAATCTGTCCATTTCTTGTCTTAGGCAGTGATCCAGTCATCAAATCCATACCCCAGGTCAAGACACCATCTGCTCACTTTCTGATTTTGTCTCCATCTAATCTTCCTCCTCCCTCCTTTAGCCATTCTGATCCTTACAGACCTCTTTGATAGTTCTCAACACATTAAGACCTTGGATGTTTTGATCTTTTTTGGCTCATCCCTTTTAGATATTCATAATAGCTTATTGTCTCACTTCCTTTAGATTTCTGCCCAAATAGCAGCAATGAAAAGAAAGGTCTTTACTGACCATCTAATATTTAAAAAGAAAGGGGCTGCACCTGTCGCTCAAAGGAGTAGGGCACTGGGCCCCATATGCCAAAGGTGGCAGGTTCAAACTCAGCCCCAGCCAAAAACTGCAAAAAAAGAAAAAAAAGAAAGAAAGAAACAAAGCATCCTTGCCTGATCATTCCTCATGAAGTTCTTTACAGTCTGATTATCCCTTAGAAGTTAAAGAATCATGCAAAAAGTTTCAACTCTCTCCTGTGAAAGTTTTAATATTGATATTTTTCTACCTCATTTTGGAATGTCACGTCTATTGGACTTTGGTGCCTCAGGGGAAACTTTCAGTTCAACATCCTACCACATTTCTTCATGTTATGCTTTTCTTATTAGAATATAAGCTTCACAAAAGCAGTGATTTCATCTCTTTTTCATCAGTTTATCTCCAGTTTCCATAATACTGCCTGGTACATGACTTTCTAGAATATTTGTTAAATTAATGAACAGAGAAGAAAGGTGCAGGAATTATCTGTACGACAGTAAAGGGAAGTATCAGAATGGCAGGAATGAAAAGCAGCCAAATTTAAATGAAGGAAAAAATAGTCCTGGAATGATTTCTACAACATAAAAATGGAAATGGCAGGTTAACTGAAGCATATGACCACACCGAGACGACTTGCTTATATTTATATTGGACAGTTTACGAGAATACAGGAAAACAAAGCCAACAATAACAAAAACAAGGCAAATGCTGACTCCTGGAAAAACAAAGCATTGTACAGAAAATAATTGTAATCATAGCATACGATGTGGCTCACTATTGAACAGTATTTCATATCACAAAATAAAAGCAATGAATACTAAAAATTGCTATATAACTAAGCAGAATGGGAAGGGACATGGGTTATTACAGTGGTACATCTTCGTCTTCCATATTACAAAGTCAAAACATATCCAAAACTGAAAAAAAAATCAAGATATACTGGTATAAATGTAGTATTTAAAAATACAGAGGTAATTAGCCGGACATTGTGGTGGGTGCCTATAGTCCCAGATACTTGTGAGGCTGAAGCAAGAGAATCACTTAAGCCTAAGAGTTTGAGGTTGCTGTGAGCTGTGCTGCCATGGCACTCTACCAAGGGCGGCATAGTGAAACTCCATCTCAAAAAAAAAAAAAAAACAAAAGACCAAGAAGGAGCACTGTGCACAGGGATCCCATTTCATTCACCAATTTAATTATTTGCCACAGCTTCTTCAATGAATGTGCATTTCAAGGTAAAATAAATTACATGTCGGTCCTGACCTTAACCACATTACTTATGTCCTTAGTGGTCAGTGGTCGTGATGGCATTGGGGCAGAAGAGCTCTTAATAGACTTAGTATTCAAAATTCTGTGCTTCAAAGGTTTATCTTAACTAATCTAATACATTATAAAAATATACAAGCAGACAACATAGAAAGTAATTTGAAATTTAACAAATTCAGAGTGTAGACCATTAATAGATCACGTATTCAATTAATGCGACTTTAATAGCCTTGCAAATAATCTAGAATTACCAATAACATTAGAAGAGAGTCAGCAATTCATGAATAGCAGAAAGGAAAAAATGTATTCGTATTCATTCTTTGTAATTTGATCTATGTAAAATGCCAAAAACACTAGTAATAAATGGATACAAAATATTCTTTGTGCTTTGTCTTAAGAGAATACTGCTATAATCAGCTCTGTTTCTGGTCCTCTCTGACATGAAAAAGAATTTTTTTTTTAAAGAAAACCAAAAGACTAGTTGAATTTGTTTTCTATTGCTCCATAAAAAATTATTCCAAAAACCTAGCACTTAAAACAAAATTTATTCTCTCATATATTTGTGAGTCAAGGTCTGGACACGCATAAGATGGGTACTTCTGTCTCAAGGTCACTGAAAAGGCTACAGAAAATGTGTTAGTTAGGGCTGAAAAAATAAACATCATAGAACCAGAAAGTATTCTGGGATAATCCAATACCAATAACATTCTTGGATAATCAAAATACCAGTAGCATCCTTCACAGAAATAGAAAGAAATCTAAAATTCATATGGAATTGTAAAAGACTGTAAAGCAATTCTGAGCCAAAAGAATAAAGTTGGAGACACACACTGTCTGATTTCAAATTATACTGCAAAGCTATAATAACCAAAGCAGCATGGTATTACCATAAAAACAGATGCAAAGACCAGTGGAATGAAGTAGAGAATACAGAAAATAAATTCAAGAACTTAGAGCCAAGTTATTTTCAACAGAGTTGCCAAGAACGTGCACTGGTGAAAGGCCAATCTCTTTAACAAATGATCCTGGGAAAACTAGATATCCATAGTCAGAAGAATGAAACTAGATGCCTATCTTTCACTATATACAAAAATTTAACTCAAAATAGATTAAACACATAAATGTAAGATCTGACATTATGAAACTACTTGAGAAAAACGTTAAGGAAACACTATAGGACATTGGTCTGGGCAAAAGTTTTTTGAGTAAGACCTCAAAATCATAGGTAATGAAAATGCAAATAGGTGAATTTGATTATATCAAGCTAAAAAGCTGCCCTGTACTAAAGTTTGCCAGGATTATCTCTGTAGTTGTTGAAATTCAATTGCACTTCCATATGGAATTTTCTAGAAAATGACTTTATAATGGAACAGCAAACTAAGAAGTCACTTCAAAATATAGTCCTTAAGAGATTGCTTTAAGAATGGTAAGAGCATTAGTGACATTCTAAGAGGATGTTCTCAGAACCTCTTAAGAGCAATATGATTTTTAAACCATCCTATTGTGCCATTCCACAGAATTACTTAGATGTGGACTTTAAACCCAAGAACTTTTCAATTTGTGGGTGAGTTCATCCATAAAACTCTTGGTTGACTTTTGTTTGAAATATTTTTGGTTGAAATATTTGTTTGTTTTGTGAGTGTGTTTCCTTAATACGAAGAAATGAATGCCTTGAAAAAAATCTCATTATAGGACCTTAAGATATCTATCACCACCTATGTGTGTACTAGCAGTGTGTAAATTCCCAGCTCAAAGTGCTTAGTTGTTTTTCCAGACATAAGCTTTATTTTTTTCTATGTCTATGAAGGATAAGGAGAAAGTTGCCATTGGTGTTCCAAATGAAGTTAAGTTAAGAAGATCACAAGTGGGTCCAATCGTGGGCTCACAATTTCTTTCCTGAGGAAAGTAATAAAAGAGATTGGAACACTTTTCACCTCTTCTGACAGTAACCCAGTCCTGCCGGTAGAGGGCTCTGCGGTAGGGGTTGAGCAAACCCTTTGTCATTTCCTCCCCGCCTTTGGAACTCCAGACCATCTGAAGAATTGAAGAAGCCCGCCATCAATCAGAGAGCAAGAACAGTGAAGGTAATCTCTGGATATTGCTTGTTGCTGTGTTTGAAATGGAATAATGAGACAATGAAACATTTTGGCCAGTGTCTACCTCTTAATGATTTATTTTTGTCTTTGTGATACAACAGTTTCAACAAGCAAGCTAACTTACAATAGGAAAGTATCTCTAATTTTCTTTAGACCAGTATAGCATTTGACTAAAATTCTGCAATCATTTGACCCATTTAAATGCTGATCTAAAATAATATAAACATTTGTCTAAAAAAATTAATGAATCAGAAAACAAGTATAGAATATGAGAGAAAAGTATGCTGACTTAAATAACTTTGGAAGTATGGGGGATCCATAAGACTAAAGGCAAAAAAAATTGCACATGAGCACTGCACTCTAATTGATAAAATATATTTCCGTATAGTAGTACAGTTTAGAAATTCTAATATTACTATCAATCTATGTTGGAATTAAAAAATTAAGTGTATGGCAGATGGTAGAAGCCAGGTGTCTCACTATAGGAGTGAGAGTTTACAGGTAAAAAAACTGAAGGATCCACATGGTAATGGATTAGAGTTGGAGACATCTGAGTAACCTCATTTAAGTTCATGTAGATACCAGTGGCTACATCATAAATATTTATAAATATGTGTGTACATGTGTATACATATGGGTTTCTATACACACATCTTTGTTCCACCTGTTTAGATGTCCCACAAGCAATAACACCTCAAAAGCAAAGAACACACATAGCATCGGGATCTTGTTTCTAAAATTATTCTCTAATAAAAAGAACAAGAGGATTTTGGATGAACGTATGATTCTAGTACTGGAGAAATCAATTACACAGCATGAATTAGATAATCTTGTGGTGTTAGAGGTAAAGGAGTGTTCACAGCAAAACTCATAATGATGGAGATATCTCGAAGAGACCCAGAAGCCAACTGAAAGCATTCTCACTGGCCAAAACTAGTGCAATTTGGTAACAAAATAAATATTAGATTATTATCTAATGGGTAATATCAAATAACTACTCATGAATTCATATTAATATAAATAAATGACTGAATAAATAATAAATGAGGGAGAAGAGATAAATCTCTGATACAGAAGCATTGCAAATAATTTATGTCGATCCTGTCCTGAAGTAGGTGGAGGTCACATAACTCCCACTCCTTAAGTGTGGGCTATACATAGCAACTTCCTTCCAAAAATTACAGTATGAAAAGAGAGGAAGAAAACCATAATTTTATAGCAGAGAGACCTGACAAACAGAGTATCTAGCCAGAAGATCGAGGTCAACATCAACAGTTTATGCTATGTTGATAATATGCAATCTTAATACAAGATCATAAAAATAGCACTTTGCCTCTGTGATATTTTCCCCTAATCAAAATATCAGAAAAATTATAAGTGAGGAATCAGTTCTACAAAATACTGAACCAATACTCTTCAAACTGTCAGGATCAACTAAAATAAGTCTATGAAACTGTTAGAGAGCCCTTGTTCAAGTAATGGCCTTAGGAGGTCATTGTTGTATCTTGTAATCCTATGCAGGATATACAGTCTATAAGTGGACCTCATCATTAAGTCTCAGAGTTTAGAATTTGAATGAAGGGACATGGACATGAAGCCAGTTTGAAAATTGCGCATACTGGATTTTCCTTGTGAAGAAAACTTTAGATTTTCTTTCTTTAGTTTCTTCTAGTTTTCCTGGTTCCTTAAAGTATAACATTAGAGGCTCAGCACCTGTGGCTCAATGGGCTAAGGAGCCAGCCATGTACACCTGAGCTGGTGGGTTCGAATCTAGCCCGGTCCACCAAACAACAATGACAGCTGCAACCAAAAAATGGCCAGGCGTTGTGGCGGGCGCCTGGAGTCCCAGCTACTTGGGAGGCAGAGGCAGGAGACTCGCTTGAGCCCAGGAATTGGAGGTTTCTGTGAGCTCTGATGCCACGGCACTCTAACCAGGGTGACAGCTTGAGGCTCTGTCTCAAAAAAAAAAAAAAAAGTATTAACATTAGATAGTTTTACTCCCTGTGGCATACTTTTTTATGGTTTTAATGTCAAAATTTACATTAGTTTTTGCAATTTATATACCTTAACAATTTATTGTAGCAACAAAAGTTGTTTTACAATTTTGTCTTCTATCACTCCTAGTAAGTACAAAATTCCTTTACACGACATCTTTACAGAATTAGAGAAATCTGAGTATGACTATATATTAGTTCGACCATTGAGATTTTACTTCCATATGTGTGCTTTCTTTTCCTTTTCTTTCTTTCTTTCTTTCTTTTTTTTTTTTCTTTTTTTTTTTTTTTGAGACAGAATCTTACTATGTCACCCTCGGTAGAATGCTGTGGCATCACAGCTCACAGCAACCTCAGACTCTCAGCTTAAGCTATTCTCTTGCCTCAGCCTCCCAAGTAGCTGAGAATACAGGCACCCTCAATAACGCCCAGCTATTTTTGTTGTTGTAGTTGTTTAGCAGGCCCCAGGCTGGTTTCAAACCTGCCAACCCCCGTGTATGTGGCTGGTGCCCTAACCACTGAGCTATGGGTGCCAAGCCTCCATATTGGTTTCATTGTGAATTAACATTCTTTAATTGCAGCTTCAAAAACTCACTTTAGCCATCCCTTAAAGCAGGTAGAGTGCTGATGAATGCCCTTAGTTTTTGGTCATTTGGAAAAGTTTTGTTTCTTCCTCATTTCTGAAGGGACAGCTTTCCCAGGTAAGGTTTTCTTTTTTTTCCTTCAGCACTTTATCATTCTGCTTTCTTCCAGCCTATTTGATTTCTGCTCAGAATTCTTCTGAAAGTCATATTAGGGTTCCCTTAAATGTGATGCATTTCTTCTATTTTGATGCTTTGTCTTTGATTTTTAATATTTTGATTATGAAGTGTCTTGGTGAACTCCTCTTTGGGTTGAGTTTCATTGGTAACCTCTGAGCTTCCCATACCTGGATGTTGTTTTTTTCTCAGATTTGGAAAATTTATAGCCATATTTCCTTCAATATGTTTTCTAGGCCTTTTCGCTCTCTTCTCCTTCAGAAACTCCTACTAGGCAAAGATTAGTTCACTTGAGGGTTCTCATAATTCCCTTCTTCGTAGGTCTTCTTCATTCTTTGATTCTTTCAGTCTCTTTTCTTTTTGCTACCTGAATCGATAATTTCAAAAGTTCTATCTTTGGGTTCACTTCTGGATTTTCTTTTTTGCTTGCAAGTCTGGTGTTAAAGCTTTCTACTGAATTTTTCACTTTAGCTATTTTATTCTTTATCTCAAGGATTTCTTTTTTATTTGTTTCTATTTCTTTGTCAAACTTCAAATTTCATTAAATTTCTACCTATATTTTCTTGGAATTCCCTGAACTTTTTAAAAAGTATTATTCTGAATTCTTTTTCAATCATTTTATAAATATCCATTTCTTCTGGGTCCATTGTTAGCGATTTATTAGTTTCTTTTGTTGCTATAATATTTCTCTTATTTTTACAATCCTTGTGTTTTTACATTGATGACTATGCATTTGAGGATACAGCCACCTCTTCTAGACTTTGCAGGTATTCTTTAGTGGTGATTGTTCATTACCATTTAGTCTAGCTTGGGCTTCTGGATGAGCCAACTGGAAGCCAACCTAGACAGCAGATGTTGGGTTCTATTATTAGGCTGAAGTCATCTCCTGTGCTCTGAAGTTGAATGGTATTGCTGGCTGTGTTGTGTGGACCAGTGAAACCATGGGCTGCACTCTGCAATCAGGTGAAACTGCTGGATGGGCTCTGTAGTCATCTCTGATGGGGCAGAGTAGCAGCTCCAATAAGAATTAAAATTTTTACTAGAATACCAATTTTTATTTTGATCCGATTCCTAAAACTGTCTTCCAACTATCTTTTCTTTTCTCATGCTCTCCATTTTTTTGTGTTTTGTTTTGTTTTTGCTGTTATAGGTTAATTTTTTCATTTAGTCACTTAAACTACTAAGTTAGTTATCAGCAAAGACCATCTTCTTTTTCACTTACTCTAATGAGATTTATTTTTGAAAATCATGCTTCATAATTCCCAGAGTCCTTTTTTGTATGTGTATATACTATAATTTTGTCTGAGGAAGACCTCATTGCTTTCTTTTTAAAGGCTTATTCTACCTAGCCAGCCCAGTGGCTCACTGACATCTGTAATCCTAGTGCTCTGGGAGGCCGAGGTGGGTGGATTGCTTGAGCTCAGGAGTTCAAGCCTGAGCCAAAACAAGACCTCATCTCTAAATATAGTTAGGCATTGTGGTGGGCCCCTGTAGTCCCAGCTTCTGTGGAGGCTGAGGCAAGAGGATCACTTGAGCCCAAGAGTTTGAGTTTGCTGTGAGCTATGATGCCACTGCACTCCACCCAGGGTGACAGAGTGAGACTTTGTCTAAAAAAGTAAATAAATAAATAAATAAATATTCTACCTTTCCCAAAACTTTTAGTCCAGATAGAACCATCCACTTTTAGCTTGATCTTCACCTTTCTGGTTACTGAACCTGCTAAAGTGGTTAGCACTTTTCCTCTGCTGTCTCACATCTGTTCTTCAGCTGTGTCCTCAGTCTGTTAGGCTCCTTCAGACAGCGACAAACTAGCAAGTGGGATAAAAAGTACAACAGTTGATTTGTTCAATTTTTTTAATGTGCCATTCTTTTTTATATATTACCACTCTGCTGAGGCAAAAGAATGAGGCATCTTTGTTTTCTGTTCTCACCAGATGCAAATAGAAGCCGTCTTCCGACAGCCATCTCCCAGTCAATACCCATCTTTCAACAAATCAGCCCGGTGCGTCATTTCAGGATCACCAAGTTACATGTGTTTCCTTCTAGATCCACAGGCGCTAGAGAGTACAGCCCCTCTTACAGGAATTCACTGACTTGGTTGAGCTGCCTTCTGAAATCCTGATGTTCATGTCAGGGCTTGTGGAGACACAGGCCCTCTCCTCTCCTGCTGCTTTCTCAGCTTTGCCTGAAACCACAGAGAATAAATTCTTCTACCTGAGCTCTCATGCGCTAAACAGTTTTGCTCCTCCAAAGATATAGGTATATGAAAAAAGGAACAACAGGAGCCAGTGGTCCTGTAAGAACTATATCAACAGTCAGCCTCACCAATATAATTTACCTCAGAGATTATTTGGACTAATCTAATCTCAGACTCTGCAGCCCTGATTCATTTGCCTAATACTCTTTTTCCTCATTTTCTTTCCTTACTTTCTTTGGGTCTCTGATCAAAAGCCACCTTCCAGAGAGACCTCCCCTAGTCACTGTATACTAAATAGCTATGGCCTATCCCTGTGCCCTCTAAACCTGATTTATTTTTCTTTGTAAACTTCAGGCTATTTTTCTTATTATTTGTCTCTTTCTACTAGACTCTAAACTCTACAAGAACAGTAGATTTTCTATTAGTTATTTTCATATTCTTATTACCTAAAAACAGTCCTAAAATGTTATGGTTGCTCAAAATATACCTATTTAATGAATAAATAAGTGTGAATCTGGCACAAATTGTAGCCTGAGATGCATCTTCTTAACTCAGCCAGCTTGCAGATCTTGCAGCTTATTATTCTGTAGACAAAGTAAGGAGTGGAAGAAAAGCCAGGATATGTGCTCAAGCCATTTCATATCTGAATACTCCCACCTTGGGCTATGTGAACATTTTTAAAATCCAATCCTTTTTGTTTGCAAGGGGATAAAATAACTTTGCCTGAATTCCCAGCCAAAGATGGCATATTGAACACATCCATTTTTGTTTGCTCTTTCAGCCAAACTAAAATGACAATAAAGGTTTTTAAAGATATAAATTCATGAAAGGAAAGAGAATATATGCAGATATTGTATAAATACAAATACATAAGCAGGAAATGACTCAGCAGAAATGACAATTATTAATCTATCAAGGAGAGAAGCCAAGAGCTAACTTAGTTTAAGTCAGAGAAATTGCCCAAATGCTCAGGTAGTGGATATCCCAAAATGAATATAAATGAGGATGTCCCCTATAAATGAGGATGACCCAAGCTGTATCTAGGAAGAATACTGATGATTCTCTGAAGAAATAAACAGGGGACTCTAGACTTAAGAACTGGTGTTGCACAGAAAAATATATGCTCAAAACAAAGATACTACATGAATATGTGCGCAGTCAGGGCTAAGGCCACCCCTCTGCATTCCTCTCTCTTTAGCAACTAGCTACAGTCAGCCATATCTTCACTCTGTGTACAAGAAATGAATAGTCTTCTTTGGCCATTTGACCAGCTCAAAAAGAAAACCAAACATCCCAAACAGATCACTCTACAACCATGCTCACAGTCTTTGTATTTTTTGTTGCCAACTTGGTTAGTTTGGGAGTTACATTTCTCTTTCTCTGTAGGGTTCTGAGTTATAACTAGCCATAAGAAAAACCTGCATGAGATTTGGAGATAGAAATTAAGCAGTGGTCATTACTCTCCTAGAATTTTACAGTTAAATAGGAATGGATGCTAGAAAGTGCAGAGACGAGATTCCAGTTCGTCTCTCCCTCCCAACTCCATGCCTGCTTCTTCCCAATGATAGGCCCTGATGACAAAAGCGTTCCCAGGCCCACCACTAGACACCTGGAGGCAAACTCTAATGACAACACAGAGGTAACAGTTTCCTGAAGTCTTCTCCTTGGGCTCCTGTGTATAGTCCCACTCCAATGGCTGTACATGCTGGGCTTCTTAGATTTCCTAGAAACCCTGACTTGTCCATCCACATCAGTGCCTCAGGAGGACTTGCTAGTGACTTTTCATTGGATCTGCCATCTTTCACTTCTCTAACTGATCCCACAATTATTTAGGTCTAATCCCAATGATGAATCTTTTAACATTTATAGAGACTATGTTTTCCTAATTTGGTAGAGGCTCTGTGTCCCTAATTGAATGCAGAATGATAAAGGCCACAAGCCTCTTTCAGGTGCCAAGAGTTTCCAATCAGTTGTAAATCCTCCCACTCTTTTTAATTGCCCTGACCAGGCTATTATCATAAATCTGCTTTAAGAGAAAAGAGGCAATATTGCAGACACACAAACCAAAAATAGATGGTTCTATTATAAACAAATATTCATATGACAAAAAAAGTCCTTTTGAGTTAGAAAAGTAATAACAAAAATGAAAAACTTATTAGAAGAACTGGAATATAATTTGATACCATCTACACAAAGTAGAACAAAAAATAAAGAGATGAATAAGATATTTATTTATTTATTTATTTATTTATTTATTTATTTTGAGACAGAGACTCACTTTGTCATCCTCGGTAGAATGCCATGGCTTCATAGTTCACAGCAGCTTCAAACTCTTGGGCTCAAATGATTCTCTTGCCTTAGTCCTCCAAGTAGCTGGGAATACAGGTGCCTGCCACAATGCCCGGCTATTTTTAGAGATGAGGTCTCCCTCTGGCTCAGGCTTGCCTCAAACCTGTGAGCTCAGGCAATCCATCCGCTACAGCCTCCCACAGTGCTAGGATTACAGGCATGAGCCACTGCACCTGATGAGAAAAAAATTCTAAAAGTAGAAGACTGGTATAGGTTATTCAATATCCAAAAACATGGAAGTTCAAGGAAGAGAAGAAAGAAAAGATGAAGGAAGAAACCAGCAATGAAATAATTTTAAAAAATGACCATAACTGTAGAGTTTCTAGAGTAAAAGAGTTCATATACTGTCAAAAAAATGAATGAAAATACATTCACATTATTTGAAATTCCACAACACTAGGAAAAAATTCTAGCAGTGTCTGGAGAATGAAAACTGGTCACTTACAAAAGACTTAAAGTAAAATAAGTTTAGGCTTTTTACATTTCGATCCTGCAGTAAGGTCTCCAAATTCTTTGTTATATACAATTCTATCCCAATTTCACTCTTTCCTCCCCACACTGGCAAGTTAACATTTTATTGACACCATCAACATCTTTAAGAATGAAAACAACACACTTTACTGTAAATAAGAAATAAGGAAGGTTCCCTAGGAATCTCTGAGAAGCAACTGAGGAACACAAACCCATGCGATTATTTTTTGTGTCTAGCACAGAAGAATATATTACAGTCATACAGTTTATGAATAATTTCCAGTCTGGCCTAACCAACAATCTTCGGCAATAGTGTCTGCTGCTAAATATAGACAGAAACTCCCTTCCAATCCACTAAGCATTCTAACTCCATTTCAAAAGCAGACAGCACGGCCTGTCTGTGACAGTAAGAGAGGGAAAGAGAAGAGTACAAATGAGCCTTTGAACTCATAATTCAAGTTCTCCCTGAGTGAGTTCCTTGATTCTGTTCATGCAATGATCAACAGCATTAATAAGTAAAGGGATCCAACTATCTTCTGGCTGAGGGGTCACATGGCTTGCTTTTGTAATTTCAAGTGCCTTCTTTAAAACAGATACAAGTTTCGCAGAATTAATTCGCACAGTCAGGTGGCACATAGGTGGATATATGCTCAGAGCCAAATCATCCACACTGGGGCTGATTTCATCAGAAATATCCACAGTGTCATCCAGCTGGGCCACCTGATCTGTCTTCCCATTCTCTGCCACTAAGATCCGGACTTTCTTCAGGCAGGCTTTGGATGCCCTCACCAGTGCAAGGCATGGGATGATGAGCTCTTGGTCTTCCTCTGACCAGTATGAGTCCTGATTGGTTGGAGACCCCAACACAT
>CAUYRH010149280.1:0-22479 GCA_963574655.1 Perodicticus potto
AGCTACTTGGGAGGCGGAGGCAGGAGACTCGCTTGAGCCCAGGAATTGGAGGTTGCTGTGAGCTGTGATGCCACAGCACTCTATCCAGGGTGACAGCTTGAGGCCCTGTCTCAAAAAAAAAAAAAAGAGAGAGAGATTGACATTGTAAATTAGCATGCATTTTAGAAGCCCATTTTGGTAAACATATTCACCTAGAAAATAATTACATAAAAAAGCATTTGGAGAAATTCTTTGTTTTCTATATTGTCTTAACCTTTTATAACTGCATTCAGTTTGTAATCATTTTATTTATTTTTCCATATAAACAATTCTTGCTTCAGAGAATTTATAATCAAATGGAATAATATGGCTATTTTCATTTGCTAGAGAATAAAGGTGTAAGCCCCTGGTGTCTGCATTTGAGTGTCTAGGCAAAGCCAACCAATTGAGCCCAAAATCAGAGCAGTCAACCTCATTGGCAAAGCCTGCATTTGCTTACGTCTTCATTTCTTAAGTCACAGGGAAGCTGCGTTTTTCTTTTGGAACATGTTTAGGTTCTCTAAATGTTCCACCACACACATCCCATCCCACTCAGAAATTTCCATACATACAACAGGCGACACACGTATCACACACATACTAGCAGTCCTCACAAGCTGGGAGCACAGAACACCCACCTCAACAAACGCAAAAGTCAAGCTCCAGTGCAAGGCCCAGCAGAATCCATCATGAAGACTTAGCAGGATTTTGAACTGGGTGATGTCCCTGTCATTCATTAGCTAGCCACTTCTAAATGTAGAGATCGAATCCACCAAAATATTCCTTTATTCTCCCTGTTGGTTCCTCATCTACAGAGACCTCAGCCCAGAGAGCTCGAAGGTGGGAAAGCCAGTGAGCCCGTAGGAACAATGAGAATAATCCATCTTGGCTCCTCCCTGTGAGACTCTGGACATAGTGTTTCTAATCTCTGGACCTTAGTTTCTCCGTCTGTGAAAGGGGGTTGTTAACCCTGTTCAAAAGTCTTACTGGCAGGGTGGAGTGAAACAAACCGAAGCCCGGATGCATGTATTAACAGTCCTGTGGACATCCTCTCCACATTTAGGGGAGGAGGTCAACCTCCGGCCTAGTGGACAGCACATGCGGGAGGTAGGTGTGCTCACTTCTGCCAACTGTGGCAAGGCATGCCTACCCCCTGCCTGGCACCTCCTGCCCAAGCTGTAGCCAGTCTAGTAAACAATGTCTCCTTAGCCAGCTACCCTAAGTGGTTTCCAAGGGCCCTGAACTCTGACAGGAACTGAGGCAAACGGCAGCAGAGGGGGCAATCATGGGTTCTACTCTGGTTTCTGCCTGTGGAGACAGTGCAGAGACCAGCATGCACACAGCTCAGATGGGAGTGCTCAAGGTGCCAGGGCTGCTGCACCGTGACACTGAGGCTTTTGAGGGCTGCCCCAGCATAGCCTGGCCCACCAGGAAATCCCACAAGTCCAAGACCAGCAAAAGGGGATCACTCAGACTCCCCAGTGCTGGCAGGAACGGAGGGAGCAATCAAGAGGGGATTGTCTTGACCCAAGCTTTACAGCTGTATTCTAAACCCTGAGTGAGCATTGGCATGACCTGGGAGCTTTTAAAAGCATGGATGTGGGCAGGTGTGGTGGCTCATGCCTAGAATCCCAGCACTCTGAGAGGCCCAGACAGGTGGATCACTTGAGCTCATGAGTTCAAGAGCAGCCTGGGCAAGAGGGAGACCCCCCCCCATCACTAAAATGGCAGGCACCTGTAGTCCCAGCTACTCAGGAGGGCAAGGCAAGAAGATCGCTTGAGCCCAAGAGCTTGAGGTTGCTGTGAGAAATGACACCGTGGCACTCTATCAGGGGCAAGAAAGTGAGACTCTGTTTAAAAAAAAAAAAGTTACCGGAGGTGGCAGGTTCAAACCTGGCCCCAGCCAAAAACTGCAAAAAAAAAAAAAAAGTTAATTTAAAATAAATAAAAGCATGGATGCCCAGGTCCCACTCTCAGAGATTCTGACTTAAGTAGCTTGGGGTGTAACCTGAGCACAGAGGTTTTTAAAACTTCTCCAGGAGGTGCTAAAGTGCACCAGAGATCACTGGGGTTGGTGCTTTTTCTGATTTACACCTCTAATCAGAATCTCTTCCCCAGGCTCAGCTCAAGCAGCTAAGGCCCCAACCACATACACCTGAGCTGGCAGGTTTGAATCCAGCCAGGGCCACCAAACAACAATGACGGCTGCAACAACAACAACAAAAAAATAGCCGAGCGTTGTGGTTGGCACCTGTAGTCCCAGCTACTTGGGAGGTGGAGGCAGGAGAATGACTTGAACCCAGGAGCAGGGCGACAGCCTGAGGCTCTGTCTCAAAAAAAAAAAAAAAAGTGCTGGTGGCTCAAGGAGTAGGGTACCAGCCCCATATGCCAGAGGTGGCAGGTTCAAACCCTGCCCCAGCCAAAAACTTCAAAAAAAAACTCTTCCCCAGACCCTGGAGAAAATGGATCTTCTCCTACTTCACCGAGGACAGGTCAGAGAGAGAAGAAATCCCTGAGCTGGTCTATACCTCACAAGGCAGGAACTGCGCTTCATTTATCACTGTGTTGCAGTGGCCCAGCCCACACCTGGTAAGGACTAGGGGCTAAATCAACACTGGTAGAATGTGTGTGAATGAATGAATCCCACCCTCTCCCACCTTATGAGTGCCCTAAATCTTCTAAAGTGTGGTCTGCAGACTGGCAGCTAAACCAGGGAGCTTATTAGATGTGCAAATTCTCAGGCCCTGTCTCAGATCCACTGAATGAGAGCTGGGTTTTAACAAGATCCCCAGGAGATTCATGCATATATGACCATATCATTAGTTCTCCCATATATCAGTGGTTCTCTAGCATCCCTGCACATTAAAATTACCACAAAAGTGTATAAATAGCTGGGTGGCGCCTGTGGCTCAAAGGAGTAGGGTGCCGGCCTCATATACTGGAGGTAGGGGGTTCAAACCCTGCCCCTGACAAAAACTGAACAAAAAAAAAAGTGTATAACCAGCCCACCCATGATCTTTTGTGGGTGCTTGGTAAGTGTTCCAGGACGCAGCCCTGGTTCAGGACTTGTGTGCCATTGGTCCCTCTGTTGGAAGATCCTCTCCCTAACTCTCCTGCCCCTCTTAGGATGAAGGCCAGCCTCCCTACAACCCAGGGACCACCAACTCAGCTCTACAGAAATCTCCAGGACAGACTACCCAGTTCAGATCCAACCTGTCACTTCCTACCTGAGTGACTCTGAACAAGAGGTCACTCAGCTCCTCCCTGCCTCTGTTTCCCCCACCTGTAAAATAGAGCTGAGTGAGGGAAAACACCTACTCCATTGAGTTCCATAAAGATTAAATGACTTAATTGTATCCAGAACACTTAGAACTGGCTGGGTGTGGTGGCTCACACTTGTAGTCCTACCACTCCGAGAGGCCAAAGCAGATAAATCCCTGGAGCTCAGGAGTTTAAGACCAACCCGAGCAAGAGTGAGACCTCATCTCTACTAAAAATACAAAAAAAACTAGCTGGGAGTTGTGGTGGGCGCCTGTAGTTCCAGCTACTGGGGAGGCTGAGTCAGGAGGATTGCTTGAGTTTGAGGTTGCTGTGAGCTACAACGCGCAGTGTAACAGAGTGAGACTCTGTCTCAAAAAATAAAGATAAAATAAAATAAAAATGAAACAATTCTAACACTCCCGCATTCCTGCAGTTTTCTCGGCCTCTATAATGAGTTTCCGAACAAAAGAGTTTAGATGAAGACAGTCCTGATTAAGAGCCTCATCCTGAAATCTCCGCTTCCATGAAGGCAAACGAGTAAAGGCGGACACGCTGTGGGAAAAATCAAGACCAAATGAAGAGGCTTAGCCATCCTCTCTCTTTCATTTGTGAAGAAAAACCAGCACCACGGATTACTTGGAGCCCCTGGGCCGGAGTTAGGGCACTGAAAGGAAGGACCAAAGTTAACAAGGCCAGTCTCTCCTGCAAAATGTTCCCCACCCGAGGAACGCAGAGCTGCGCCATCGTGCCCAGGCGCGGGCAGCTCCGTGCCTCCGCAGCGGGGCCTCTCCTTGACCTACCCAGGTCTCCCTGATTCCCAGGTCCCTCTCTAGCACTCCAGACCAAGGTGTGTTTGCGCGCGCGCGTGTGTCCCGATGTGTGTGTGTCGGGGGAGGGACCAGGGAGGGGTCTCCGGGGACCTGCGTCCGCAGGTTCGGTGCGGAAAGATGGTGTCCTTCCTTCCTCCCGAAGGCTGAGCGGGCGCCCATCCCGCCTGCAAACAGCCCGAGCCAGGCGCGGCTCCGGGCGGAGAGAGCCCGCTGCCCTCTGCGGCAGACAGCGGTGCGCGCTCCCCGCTCCGGCTCCCGGCTCGCCTGGCGGCCCGCGCGCCCTCCCGGTGCAGCATGCGGGCGCTGTGACGTTCTCGGATAAATGCCGTGTAACTGTGTAGGCGAATGGGAGCTAAAAATAAGCACGGAAAATCTATCATTAAGGTATCATTGCGCCAGCGCAGCTATTTGAAGGCTCCCATGGTCCCCGGCGCCTGCGTTTGAAGCCCGCCTTCAGGCTTTGGGGGTATTTGCAGAAAACTCCCAGCAGCGGCTCGCCAGCCAGACCTCGGGGCTCAGGGGGTGGCGCCGGTAATTATGGCAGCGCTCAAAATAAAATAAAATAAAACAAATGCTTACCTCGCCCTCCCCATCTCACCCCCCTGTAGGGTCCTTAGGTCGCTGGGGAGGCCACCGGGAGTGGGGCAGGATGCTGAAATGAACGTGACTCGGCCAGTTATTTAAAGACTAGGACTGGACGCTCTTTCGGATCTATTTCGCTACCCACCTACCTCCATCACCTCAGATTAGAAAAATAAAAGTGTCAATAAAATGACAACTGGGATTTAACCCCAGGGCTACTGGGAGCCGCGATGCAGAGCAAAGACGCAAACTCCCGGGATGGCTAGCCTCCTGGGTTCCACTGGGTTAAACGAAAATTGATATGTTTTGCTTTTTAACCCCCTACGGAAGAAGGGGAGACCAGAGGAGGAAGGCAGGATTTGTGTGCGCGCGAGTGCGTGTGTGTCTGGGGAGGGGGAGGAGGCGCCAAGGTGCAGCCTGCGCGCGGCTCTGCGCCTCGCTGGGGCTGCGTGCGTGAGTCCCTGTCCGCGCTGCTCAAACCCGCACTTCGAGGGATCGGCGTCACATGACTCCGCCTGCCCCTCGCCAGCGCGCAGATCGCCAGTCCCTCAGTTTGTCCGGCGCCGGGGGAGGGTCGAGCTGCATCTCCCCGGCCCCGGGGCTCTGCGGAGAAGAGAAGAGGTTCCACCCGGGAATGGTACATCTGGATTCAAGAAGCCGCGGCTCGGCGCCAAGTCCCGGAGTGTAGATATTTGGGGGGAGGGGAGAGCGAGAGGGAGCGAGCGAGCGCCGGAGAGAGGCAGCGCGCGGCGCGCACGGACGGGGGGCTGCCAGGTGCCGCGCGGAGAAGATGTAAGCGCGTGGGGTCTCGCTGGCCTCCGAGCACCATGCAGAAGGGGATCCGGCTGAACGATGGCCACGTCGCGTCCCTGGGACTACTGGCGCGCAAGGACGGCACGCGCAAAGGCTACCTGAGCAAGCGGAGTTCGGACAACACAAAATGGCAAACCAAGTGGTTCGCGCTGCTGCAGAACCTGCTCTTCTACTTCGAGAGCGACTCGAGCTCGCGGCCCTCGGGGCTCTACCTGCTGGAGGGCTGCGTCTGCGACCGCGCACCCTCCCCCAAGCCTGCGCTCTCGGCCAAGGAGCCGCTGGAGAAACAGGTGAGGCGAGCGCGGCGTCTTGACCTCTTCGCGTCCCGACCACGGCCCTCGGGGCTCAGGGCCTGCGGCTGCCCGATGGCGCCAGAACTTCGGCCCCTCTACTCTCAGCTCCCGGGCGCTCTCGGCGCCCTCAACAAGAGGGTGGCTTGCTCCTAGCCGTGCAGTGACCCTGCAGCGGGCAGAGGGGGTAGGGACTGCGGGCGGGGAGTAGGTGTGGGCTGAGGCTGCCCTTTGCCCAGCGAGCCCTCGGGGAGGCAGGGGGAAAGGGGCTGAGACACAGATGCGGAGGGAAATGGGGTACGAAGGGCCAGACAGAGACAAGACCCACGTCCGGACCAAAACGGTGCTCCCCACCCCCATCCCCGCCCGCAAGCCCTTATATTCCAGATCGACCGCTCCGGAGCTGGAAGGGGTCATTGCCCACGCTTAGGCATGGGGAGGGCAAGGCGGAGGCGTCTGAGCCTCCCCGCCACGAGGGGCGAAGAGCAGCCCGTGCTAGCTGCGCCGAGTTGGGGGGCTACAGGGCCACAGGGGTCGGTTCGGTACCCTCCAAAGGTGGTGGGCCCCAGCCGGCCCCCGCCAGAACCACAAACTCAGGAGATCCGAGGACTGCTGTGATGCGACCGCAGGGGCGAGGGCCAGCGCTGCCGCGGAGGCAAGCGGGACAAGTGGGCGATCCTCTGCTTCCCCGCCCCCTGCGCCGCCGCCGCCGCAGTCGCCGCTACAGCGCTGCGCTCTCATTTCCTGAGCTGAGAGGCTAAAGGCCCAGGCCTGGGGGCTGCCAGGGGTCTGTTCTAAGTAGGGGCGAGCCTTTGGCGTGGAGGAAGGATGGGCACCTGAAGGGAACACCCAGACAGCGCTAGAGAGCAATCTTTAAGCTTGACGTGCTTTCCAAAGGCATCTAGTCCGGTCCCCTGCCTCGGGGAAGGTAAAGCAGTGATAGTGAATCCTAAAATGTCACCGCTGGCAGGGAGCTGACATCCACGGGGCCCAACCAGCTGTTTATCGCCTAGCAGGGGACATTGAGGGCCAGAAAGAGAAATTCACTTGTCCCATGTCCTATCAGGAGTTGAGGCCACCCCAAGGTTCTGAGAAGACAGCCAAGATGTCGAAAACCTCTGAGGCATGCAGACGCAGACGGGTGGCGACTGAGTTGGTTGAAATAAAAGCATCTCCTGAAGTCTCCCTTCTAATTGTTAGGACAGAAATGTGAGCTCAGTCTCTTTAGCACATCTCTCTCTTCCTTGCCCTCAGCCCCTGGCTGTTGGGAGATGGTTTCTGGGACCTGGGAAGTGTGGACAGGAATTTTTGAAGGTGGGTCTCTGGGAATGACAAGCCCCATGGCAGACAGGAGTATAGCAAGGGGCAGGCAGCTCCTTAAACATAAACCCCAGAGTCTTGAGGACTCACGTGGGAGAGCCAGATCCAGGCCAGGCCTGAGACTCTGCTCCCAGCCCTTGATAACTTGCCTTACTCCAGCCAAAGTCCACCTACCTACCAGTAGCCGGCAGCCCCAGCTCCAGACAGAGCTCCTTCTTTCCATCAGCTCTTACACCAGAACCCAAAGCTGAGCTTCTGGGCAGGCAAGGAGGGAGGGGTGGGAGAAACCACGTTGAGCTGGACTCACAGTGTCTGTTCTCAGCCCTGTGGACATGAAGACAGACAAGCCTGAGACTGAATCTCAGCTCCATCACTTCCTGGCTGTGTGACTTCTATTAACTCACTAAACTTCTCTGCACCTGGGTTTTGAATCTACAAAATGTAGATAATAACACTGACCTTTCTGGCATTTTGAGAACACCAAATTAAATAACATATATGAAATTATGCTTGCAGTACATTTTAGTCGGATCGAGAAAAATCGTAGCTGAATCTGAATTATAACACCCAGACGAGGTTATTTTGATCACTGGGTGTTAAAGCCGAGTGGAACCTCAGAGATTGTACAGGCCTCCTTCCCATTGTACAGACTGAGAAACTGAGGGTCCCCAAAGGGAAGGGGCTTCCGATACCACAGAGTAAGTCAGTGGCATAATCAGACCTAGAATTTACTCAGTGTCTAAGAAAATGTTCCTGAAAATGCGATCCTACATTGATTCCAAATCAGACCTCTTGGCTGAGGTATTGAATCATGCTAGCAGTGGGTCATAGGACGGACAGAAGGGCAAAATCAACTGGGGACAGCATATACTGCTCAGAACCATTTCCGCAGAACACCACCAGTCAGAGGTCCTCAGGTGTGTTCACGAGGGAACAAGATGGGGCTGAGAATAGCAATGGCTTATTGCTGCCGGGCTTAGGCAGACTTGCTTTAGAGATTCGTGCTTCCTCTCCTACTTTATATGTGTTTCGTTTGACTCTAGAGCAAGTGGGAAAATGGATCCTGCTCCTTTGGACTGTACTTATTTACAAACATTCACAGCTGTTTCTTTTCTAAATCTGTGAGTAAAATGGATGGTGGAGGCTGCTCCACCCTTCTCTTAGACCCAGGTGTGAGAGGCCCAGTGCCATGCCAGCCTGTGACCGGGTCTGGGCCCACAGGATGACTTAACTCGCAGCCTGCCAGGCGTGTGCAGGGTGCCTGGGTTAGGGGCCTCTTAAGAAGCTGCCATCTTACTGGACTAGCTAGTATCTGGCAAAGACTTTCGCCGTATGTTGTTTTTACTTAGGTCCAAGCAAAAACCTTCCTCCTTGAAAGACCAGGGGTAGTTTCTGAAGGAAGAGAAACCAAGTCTTGGGAACCCCCCAGTAGCTGGAGCAAACAGTAGATGCCCAGGAAATGCTCACTGAGCTGGACTTGTTGGCATATCCACATTTTATACCCTAGGATAACTGGGTGCTGGACCCTGCGCTGTCCTCAGCCTAAGACTCTGATTGTCACAGACCCTGAGCCCCTGGGGACTTATAGACACAGATCAGGGTGAGCACCTCACCCTGTCCAGATTCTTTGAGAGTGGGATGTGCTGGGCTCTGCCAGGCTCTGCCAGGCTCTGCCAGCCTCGGCCCTGAGCCCCAGGCCAAGCTAACATAGTGCAGTCTCATCTGGCTGCATCCAGACTGGTCTGACTGCATCTAACGCAGCCTCGTGCCCAGGAGCTCTTGGCAAGGCCTCCTGAGGCCCAATGAGCACAGCCATGCTCCCCATCCCCCTGGAAGCCTGGGCCCTGGTTGCTCAGTCCTGGCCTGCTCTCCTTCAAGCCCTGACGCCCACACACCAATGGCCAGGGTGCCATTGACTTAGAGCTTGGACTCTGCTTCCTTAGAGGTAGCCCTTAGTGCTCCATCCTGGTTTGACATGTAGTCACTCCAGACTGGCTCTTCCTAGTCTTCTGCCAAGCTCCCTGAAAGAAAGCTTCCAGCCCCAGCTTCTCAGTACAGAATCCAGCCAAAGCAACCCCAGTACTCCTATCACTCCTCCCAGACAGGTAGGCTCTTCCTGACTCACGTAAGACAGAAAGGAAGCAGACAAATCTCTACAGCCAGACCCTCAGAAGCCAATGTGGGTGGACGCTCCAGAGGCACCTAGTACCTGCCCCCCACCCCGTTGAGGTCCTTCCTTGAAGACAAGAGGAAGCCCCACTCCTGGTCCTCATTTGCAGGACACATGACTGGTTGGTCTGGCAGATTCATGTTAACCAGAGCCCTGAGGCTATGCATGTGCCCATTTTACAGATGAGGAAGCAAATAATCTCATCAGCAGCAACGAGGCAGGTGCAGAAGTGAGACTTCTGGCTTTGTTGCTGTGAGGCTATGCTTCTGTCAGCACCACGCACACCCTCCTGGGGTGTAGCACATTTGGCCTCTCAGCTGGTCATAAAAACACAAGCATGAATGTAGGAGAACACACTTGCCCTAAAGCAGCTCCCCTTGGACACAGAACCCTGGGACATTGGCATACGTATGGTGCCAACAACTCAGACTGTGGAATGGTTGCTTGTGCTTACAGAAAGCCAGGAAGGCTGCCCCCACAGTTCCTGACCAGGCCTAGCCCCACAGGTGCAGGGTTACCATGTGAGGTCCTCATGTGCCCACCCCATCCCCTAAATATTCCTAGAGTTGAAATGAGGTTGAAGGGAGCTTGGTAATTATACCAAGGGAGATATCTGCTCCTTGCCCCTGTGCTTGGCGACAATGGGATGATGGTTAGAAACAGGTTGTATGTACACAATACTAAACTAAAATCTCGCATCATCTATTCGTGCAGCAAACACTAGACCCTCAGTGCGGGGACTGGGCGAGACCCTGCACATACAGAGATGGGTAAAACCTGACCCTTGTCTTCAAAGCGCTCACAGCTGAGGTGGCGCTCTCCTCGAGATTCCCCGCCACAGAAGTCAGCAAGTGCTGGGGATTCTACCCCCCATCTTCCCCCCAACAGCCTGGTCCCCTCCTCTGCCCTGCCTCGGTTCCGGAGCCCAGGGTTTCCTCCCTGATTTACTGAACAGCCTCATTCTGATCCCCCTCGCACCCCTCCCACTTCCCCTCCACCATGCAGCAAATAACCAGAGTGATTTTTACAGCGCAAACCAGATCATGGAACTGAAAGCCTCAGTGGCTCTTGTTGCCTTCAAAAGAAAAGTCAAATTTCTGATCATGACCTGGGGAACCCAACAAGATCCAGCCTCTGCTGGCACCTCTAGGCCCAGCATCCTCCTTCCTCCTTCTCCTGATAATACCGAGGCTCCTATCTCCTATGATAATACTGAGGCTCACCCTGCTCAGGCCAAAACTTCCCACTCCCGCAGGGGCCTCCGCTTCCTTATCTGGAGGCCGTGGCCATTCCCTTCCCTCTGCCTGCAATGGTCTCCCTCCTACCACACCCTTCCAGTGGCCAGCTCCTTCTTCTCCTGCAGGTTTTAGCCTAAAAGTCGCCTCTTGTCACTTACCATGGTCTGTGATCATTTATATGTAAGAGAAACAGGTGGAGAATAGGCAGGACCTGCATCCCATTGGGTGTAATACAAGACAGGGTAGAACCTGATGTCCTATCTACATTTCTGCTTCAGGCCACTGGCAGACGTCCACCACCTTCCTCTCTGAAGGGCCAGGGATGGTTGCTGAAGGAATAGAAACCAGGTCTTAGCTGAGAATCCCCCACTGGCTGGGGCAGGCTCAGCAACCAAGCACACAGTGGATGCACAGGAAGTGCTCACTGAGCTGGACTTGTTGGCATATCGTGTGTTAATTCCATATTTTATACCCTGGGGATGACCAGCAGAGAGGAGAGAGTCAGAAGAGGTGGAGGCTGGGGAGCAGTGGGAGATGCTGAGTTCCATCTCCAGGAGGTCAAGTTTGCTATGCCTGTGGGCAAAAAAGGGCTTTAGTCTCTCTCCAGGTGTGGTGAGGACGCTTATTAGGGATGCACAAAGCCCCACGGGGAGGAAAGTGGGTGGCGTGCACTGCAGGTGTGACTGAAGGAAAGGGCATGTGCAGATGCTGGGCAGGTAGCTTCCCTGTTGCCCAGAGCCCTGGGAATGTAGTGATGTGGCTGCCAGGTGCACAGCAGGGGACGTGTGGGCTGACTGAGAATAGTGCCAGCTGGGCAGAGCCTCGCATGGCCCCTGCATCAGACACTCTTACAGTCTGGCCTGGCTGGTCAGCCTTTGCTTACTCTTCTCCAAGAGCCCCCAGCCAACAGTGGGAAGATGAACTTGGTGGCTTGTCCATACTCAGATTTCAGCTTCTCAGCACTGCCACCCTCCCGCTTCACAGAGGGAGGCGGGGCCCCGAGGATTTCCCAAAGCACAACGCAAGCAGGGTTGAACTTCTCCCTTCCCTCCGATCAATCACTGAGGACAAGCGGTTCACCACCCCCATCTGTGGTTTCCCTGCCTCATTTGGAGGAGCCCTGCGGCCACACCCCAGGTCAATCAGAGCAGTCCCATTGTTGACTGTCTTGTATATTCAGCTTCCACTTAAGATTTCATCTTTATTAAGGCTTTAAAAAGCTTGACCTTCACCACAAGTTATTACTAAATGCCCTTCAGCTCTGACATGCTATGAATGCAGATTTACGGCATATAATCTTATAGGAGTGTGTTTCAAACCGCTAGCCTGAAAATTCTAAATAACAACAAACACCATTTATGGACCTTTTACTGCCTGCCAGGCATCAGAGTGCTTATTTTACATACAGTCCTCCTTTGTTATCCCGCTAGCCTTGAGAGTCTATCACTGTTTACCCATTTTTGAGATAATAATACTGAGGCTCAGAAACACTAAGTGACTTGTTCAAAGTCATGCAGCAAGCGCCTGAAAAAGCTGACCTGTGAAACGGGGCCTGCCTAACTCTAAAACCTGAGCTCTTCTGTCACAAACACAGCATTAAAGACTTTGGCAGGGGGACTGTTATTTCTTTCTGTCCTCTGCCAAGATGCATGGAGGGGAAAAAAAGAGAATTAACTGTGAATAAAAATATATCACAGTTGCACTGGAGACTTATGTGAAGGTGGCTTTTGTTTCTGCCTGACTGGGAACCTTGGGACTCTGGACCCCACAAGCACAGAGAGGAAGAAAGCTCACCAGGCAGGTGTCCCCGCCCCTCGGTCCAGTTTCCCTGGAATCCTGGGGACCGTGGAGCCAGTGCCCACAAGCACGCAGTGCCCACGAGCACACAGCCAAGAACAGAACTCAGCTCCCTGCTGTTTATGCAGGAGCAGGCCCAGAACACTGCCAACGCCCCAGCACTTCCGTGAGGGCGACTGTCGTGCAGGGAGCAGCTGGAAGGCATGGACGCCCCCACTCCCTGTCCTCCACTCAGAGGAGCTTGCGGCCCCTCCAATGCACAGCCTGTACATCCAGCCTCCAGCCTCCTTTACGGAGGAGTTACTCTGCCTCGGACAATGAGCCGGCATTGGGGATTTCCAGCCAGCTGGCTCCAGAGCCCACTTTGCCACCTCCGAGCTTGAGAAGGGCTTCAAGTCCTCTGAGTCTCAGTTTCCCCATCTCTGTGTTAGACTGCATGCCATTGGGGAAGTCCTGCCACAACACAGGAGGTGTGATCAGTAGATTACAGCCTCTGTGGCTGCAGCATCCACCCCTGTGGGAAGGCTGTCCTTCACTGAGGCGGTGACCCAGGTCACCCTGGTCTCTGGCAGGGAGGAAGCAAGTCAACACTGATCTCTGGCCCCAGATAAAAAGACGGGACGGAAATATTAGCTCAAAGAACCTGTGAATTCTTCAAGAGGCTGAGCAAGCGTGCCCCTGCTCAAGGACAGGTGACTTCCGCGGGAGCTTCTTCCGTCCCTGGTAGCCAGACCATCACGCAGCCCTGTCAGTTTTACCTCCTGAATTTCTCTCGGATCCACTGTGTCCCTGTCCTCTCCACTACTCGGGTCCAGGCTGCTGTCATCCCTCTTCGGGACTCAGGCAATGACCTCCTAACAGGTGAGCCAGTCAGGGCAGGCTGGGTTATGCTGCAGTGACAGCCATGTCCTAAATCTCCGTTAACAAACTGATGGTTTATCTCTTACCTATGTCGTGTCCTGTACGGTTTGGCAGGAGGCTACTACTACCTTGGGGACCCAGGCTGGGAGAGCCTTTGTCCTGACACCGGCCTCCACGGTCACCTCTGCTGAGGGGAGGGGATGCAGCAGACCTCTGCGTGGCTCTTAAACCTTCCATCCAGAATGGATCTGCTCTGAGCACAGGTCACTGGGTGAGACAAGTCACCCGGCTTCATCTCAAAGAGGACAGGGGGTGTGGATGTCCCATGCGCTTTGACATAGAGCACCAGAAATCCCGGGAGAACTGCACTAGTGGCATCTCCTGTCTCCCCACGTGCACTGTGCCCCCCAGTCCATTCGCCTTCTGCAACCAGAGCGATCTTTCCCAAATGCAAATCTGATCCTCACGCACACACAGACTGGCTGAAGGGGGGGGTGAGCAGCTTCTCGGGTGGGTCTGACGCAGACGCGTGGAGCGAGGGGGGCGGGACTCTCGCCAGACCGCCCTCCTCTCGTTAAGCCCCGTGTCTCCCATCCTTGACCAAAGGGTCACAGAAACATTTTGGCCACTGGGCTTCCCTGGAATTGACAAAGGAGAGGATTTTAAAGGCCGAAGTGTCACCCTGAGACTGTTAACACTTCCCTGATAGCCTCGCTCAACAGAGATTCACCAGCATCTCTGAGGAACCAGGCCCCGGCCTGCCTGACCTGGCAGGACGGCACAAAAGACAAGAGCTTGCTGTGGGGGAGCTCTCCATCCAGCGAGGGACAGCTGGGAAACAGACAATGACATTGGGGTGTGATGACTGCTGGCACACAGGAAAGAACAGAGGGCTGGGGGACTGTGGGGTCCAGTGAGGGCGCTCCCCCAGCCTATCGGAAAGAGTATCAGGAAGGCTCCATCAGGAGAAGGACATGTCGGTCAGGTTTCAGGGGACACTAAAGCCCCCTTGAAAGCCTGTGTGCCAAGTCTCAGAGCTCCGGCCTTCCCCAGGCCCAGTGGGGAGGCAACAGTGGGCTCTGAGTGTGAGAGAGGAAACAGTCTGTGCACAGAGTTCACTGCAGGGCGAGAGTGAGCAGGAGAAACCCCTCCTGGAGGCAGAGGCCAGTTACCAAGAGGCTGCAGAGCTAAGTGGTAGCAAAGGCCTGAATGGGGAGAGTGCCGCGAGCACTCAAGGCCCCCCTGCTCCCACCTCAGCCTTGGAGCCCGGTCTGCAGAGCCTGCACTACAGTGCTAGGCAGTTAAAACGTCCCAGCTCCAACTGCCTGAAACTACACCGCCCTGCCCTCTGGGGCCCCCACATCCTGAGATTAGGGCAGGAGTTCACATCCCAGGAAAACCCCACGTGTTTTCTCTGCAGCTTATTCTATTTTTTCTTTAGAGACAGGGTCTCTTTCTGCACCCCGTCCAGAGTTCAGGGGCACAATGACAGCTTCCTGCAGCCTCTAACTTCAGGGCTCAAGCAATCCCCCTGCCTCACCCTCCTGAATAGCTGGGACTACCGACACGTTTTTATTTTAATTTTTTGTAGAGACCAAAATAGAGCTTCACTATGTTGCTCAGGCTGGTCTCGAACTCCTGGTCTCAAGTGATTCTCCTGCCTCAGCCTCCCAAAGTGCTGGCATTACAGGCATAAGCCACCGCCCCCCAAGCCTGTGTCCACATCTTCTAATCCAGCCGCCGAATCAGATAAAACACCTTTTCAGATTACAAAGTCATTTCATTCAACCACCGCAGTAACCCTGCAGTTTCTGTGGCTCTGTATAAAGGGTATGACCCGCGTTTGGCAGGTGGAGCTGAGCTAGATGGAGGTCAGTCTCAACAAACACACCCAACAGCCTTGATGCTAAATGTCAGAGTCAGATTGCACTGGGCCTCCCAGGTCTAGATCAGTAAGGTCAGAGGACACTCAGTTTGGTTGTTAAATTAGGCAGTTTACACTTTCAAGACTAGATTTCACTAGTCTATCGGGGGTAATGCAACTTCTTTCCCCTGAAAAATGAGATAATTACTTTCCAAAAGATATTTCCTAGTTGAACTTTCATTTTCTTTAAATTGAAAAATCCAAACTCAGATCTTACCTTTTGTTTGTGTCCTTGG
Organism: Perodicticus potto; assembly: GCA_963574655.1. NCBI lineage: Eukaryota > Metazoa > Chordata > Mammalia > Primates > Lorisidae > Perodicticus > Perodicticus potto. The sequence continues at coordinate 15,341 of CAUYRH010149280.1, forward strand.
GGTCGCAGCTCGCCTCAGCAGGGTTGATGTGTGTTCTTCAACCTTCTCTCTTGGCTCAGCTCCAAACCATTAGCTTACTTGTTAAATTTCTGTCCTTTAACTCTCCTTCTGGACAAAAGCCTCTGTAGAATGCTGGCTCCAGTTGGCCATCTTGCCTCCACCTCTGAAGAGAAAATTTTGAAAGCAGCTAGGGGAAAAGACATAATGAACAAATGAACAAACACAAATAAAGATAAAAAAACTTTTTGTTGGAAACAATGCATGTAGACAAAGTTGAGTAACATCTTAAAAGCACTAAAAGCACATCCAAAATAAATAACAACAATCTCCCATGTCAACCTAGAATTCTACATCCAATAACAAACACAAATAAAGACTTTTTAATATATAAAAAAACTAAAAGAATTTATGATAAGCAGATTGCCACCACAAGAAAAATTAAAGACATTTTTTAGGTAAAAAGAAAATAATACAGATGTAAATAAAGATGTATACAAAAGAAATGGTAACTATATGGGGAAATACATAACATTTTAAGTTTATTCTTTAAATATCTTTAATATATAATTGACTTTAAATAAAAATTATCACAATGTAGTGTTAGGTTAATAACATATAAAGAAGTAAAATATATGATAATACTGGTAAGGCTAGGAATGGAGAAATAGAATTACATTAGCTAAATTTCTTCTATTATGCATGAATTGGTATAGCATCCTCAAAGTTAGATTGTGATATATTAAAGATTTAGAGTCTTCTAAACCCTAAAGCAACCACTAGAATAACTAAAGAATTATAACTAATGAGCCAACAAAGGATATAGAAGTCAATCACAAAAAATATTCAGCACAAAAGAAGGTATAAAAAGAGGGAAAAGGAGACATAGTCCAGATGTGAAAAATAAAAAAAATAATAAGATCACAGACTTACATTTAATCATAAAAACAATGACGTTAAATATAAATACTTCAAACCCTCTGAGACAGTCAATTTTAGTGTCAGCTTGATTGTGTTAAGGGAAATCTAGAGACTTGGTAAAGCATTATTTTAGGATGTGACCCCTCCTCAGGTTCTGAAGCCTTTGGTCTGTGACTGAGAGTTACACCATTGACTTCCCTGATTCTGAGGACTTTACAGTTGGAATAAGCCTTACTACCATGTTCTAAGGTCCCCAGCTTTCAGACAGCTGATTGTGGGAGTTCTCAGTATCCATGAACATGTGAGCAGATTCCTAAGAAATCACTCTTTGTATATCGTTTATTTTTATTCTGTTAGAGACAGATTCTCCTTATGTTTCCCAGGCTGGTCTTGGATTCCTGGCCTCAAACAATCCTCCCACCTGAGCCTCTTGGGTGGCTGGGAAAACAGGCATGAGCCACTGAAGCTAAAGCCCGTTCCCCCCACCCCCTGTTTTGTACATCTGTCAGATAATCTATCCATCTATCAATCTATCATTGATCTATTCATCTATCCATCTATCCATCTAATTGGTTCTGTTACTCTAGAGGTGCCTACTACACCCTCCCACAAAAAGTAAGAGATGTTAAGTCCTATATCTGTTGAATACATTGAATTTTTAGTTACAACCCTTCCCACAGAGCAAACTTAGGACCTGGATGGATTCACATATACATCTCACCAAATATTTAAGGAAAAATTAGTAGTACCAACTATGTATGATCTTGTACAGAAATTTAAGAGGTAGGAACTTTTCAGTTCATGCTATCAGGGCAGAATTGCACTGATATGAAAACAAGACAAAGACATTATAGAAAACAGAGCTGCAGAACAACAAGCCCCATAAACATAGATGAAAACAATTCTTTTTTTTTTTTTTTAACTTTTTTAGAGACAGAGTCTCACTTTGTCGCCCTTGGTAGAGTGCCCTGGTGTCATTGCTCAAACAACCTCAAACTCATGGGGTCAAGTGATCCTCTTGTCTCAGCCTTCCAAGTAGTTGGGATGCTGGAACTATAGGTGCCAGATACAATGACTGGCTAATCTCTTGAAAGCAGGTCTTTCTCTTGCTCAGGCTGACCTCAACCTCCTGAGCTCAGGCAATCCACCTGCCTCAACCTCCCAGAGTGCTAGGATTATAGAAGTGAGACACTAGGGCTGGTCCAATGAAAAAATTCTTAATAAAATTTTAGCAAACCATGTCCAACAACATATAATTATAATGCACCATGACAAAGTGAAGTTTAAAAAAAGGTTCATTTATTTAATTAAACTTTACTTTTTCAGAGCAGTTGAAGTTTAAAGCAAGGCTGAGCAGTTAGCACAGAGAGTTTACATATATTCCTGTCTCCCTCCCCACCACACAGACTCCCTATTATCAACATTATCGATATCCTGCATCAAAGTGGTACACTTGTTAAAAGTGATGAACTGATATTAACCCATCACCCAAAGTTCACAGCTTACATTGGAGTTTGCTTTTGGTGTAGTACACTCTCTGTATTTGGACAAATGTATTATGGCATGTATCTACTATTAGAGTATCATAGAGTAGTAGCAGTTTTGCTGCCCTAAAAATTGTTTATGCTCAGGTCACTCATTTCTGTCTTCCTGTTACATCCTGGCAACCACTTATCTCTTTATTGTATCTGTGGTTTTCCCTTTGTCAGAATGTCATATAGTTGCAGTCATACAATATGTAACCTTTTTAGATGGGATTCTTTCACTCAAAAATATGTATTTAACCTTTCTCTCTCTTTTTTCTTTATACATTTATCTGTTGATGGACACATAGGTTATTTCCACATCTTGGCTATTGTAAATAATGTGGCAATAAACGTGAAAGTGCATACATCTTTTTGATATCTTTTATTTTGAACATATACCCAGAAGTAGGATTGATAGCTTGCATAGTAATTCTTTATTTACTTTTTTGAAGAATCTCCTTGCAGTGGTCCATAGCAGCTCTACCACTCGCATTTTATATTCCCACCAACAATGTAAAAGTCTCTAATTTCTCCACCTCTGTGCCAATAGTTATTCTACTTTTATAATAGCCATCCTGAAAGGTGTGCCATGGTATCTCATTGTGGTTTGATTTGCATTTCCATGATTATTGTGATGTTGAGCATCTTTTCACATACCTGTGTCTTCTTATTCTCTTGTCAGTGTCTTCCAAATAACAAGTTTTTAATTTTAATGAAGTCTAGCTTATCAATTGTTTATTTTATGGATTATGCTGTTGATGTTGTATTTGAAAAGTCATCACTATGCTTAAGCTCATTTAGATTTTCTTCTATGTTATTGTCTAGAAGATTTATAGCTTTGCATTATACATTTAGGTCTATAATCCCAAATGTATAATCCTGAGTTAATTTTTGTGAAAAGTGTAAGGTCCATGTCCAGATTCATTTCTTTGCATGTAGATGTCCTGTAGTTGCAGCTACGGAAATTCTACTGTTCTCATTATACTCAGTAGTGAAATACTGAATGCTTTCCCCTAAAACTAAGAAGAATAAATGATGTGCACTTATAATTGGCTCTACGAATAAATTTCAATGACCCCTCCATGTTTTTTTATGATCTTCTCCCTTAACACTGTACATGACCTTTAGAGTTGTTTCCTAGAAATGGTGGGATTTCCACACAACAAAGGAGTTGAGATTCTTAATTCCCTTGGGCAGATTTCCTGTCTGCAAGACTCACCAGCTCTCAGTCATCTGCCCCATGCACTAGACCTTTGTTAATTTCAATATAACCTGCCAAATGAAAATAGTCCATTGCTAATTTCCCCTCTTGAAAAATACAGGACTTTCTGATAGATTTAAGGCTACTTCTCTTTTTCTCCCCACAAAATATCTTTTGTATTAAAATTTTCTTCCTTCCTTCACAATATTCATTGTCATTGTCTTAGCAATTGATTAATGTGCCAAGAGCAACCTGGACCTGGGCTGAACACCCCCTTGCAGTTTCGATAGCATACTCTTCCCACTTGTGGTTAGCATCAAGTCTAGCATTGACAATTCTTGCCAGTACAATCACATAAAATAAATAAGTGAAGGCATCCAGTTTGGAAAGTAAGAAGAATGACTATTTATTTTCAGATGACATGATAATTTTGTTAAAATGTGAAGGAATCTACACAAAAGCTACCAGAACTAAAATTTTAATCTAGCCAATTTACAGCATAAAAAGTGAATATGTAAAAATTGTGTGATTATGTAGTAGCAATACATAATCATATATTCAATTTAAAGATAATTCCATTAAAATACCATGAATAAACCTGAAGTAGCTAAAGATAAAGCTGACTAAAGATACTAAAAACTATAAAACTTCACTTAAAGAAGTTGAGCAAGACCTAAGCAAAGAGATATACTGAGTTTGTGGTTTGAAAGACTCAATTCTATAAAGATGTGAATTCTCCCTATATCATGTATAGATTTGATACAATCACAAGGAAAATTCTAGCGGGCTATTTTTGTAGAATTTGATGACGTGATTCTAAAACCCTTATTTATATCAAATTCATATGCATAAGTGCCAAGTAACTTTGAAAGGAAGATCAAACTTTGATCCATTCTTGAAACATATATAAAGATTAAATCAAAATGTATTATGAACCAAATAGCACAATTTGAAACTATAAAAATTTCAATGAAAAAACATCAGAGAAAATATTTTTGATTTTGTATTGGTCAAATATTTCTTAGGAATGACACCAAAAGTACAAATCATAAAAGAATGAATTGATACATTGAATTTTCAAAATTACAGGTTCTACTTTTTGAAAAACACTGTCAAGAGAATTAAAAGATAAGCCATAAACTAAAAGAAAATTTTTGTAAAGCATCTATATATGGAAAAAATGCTTTTGCATGAAGTATAAAACTTTATAATAAAATAATTAAAACTAGGGGGAGTATTTCAACAAACTCCTCATCAAAACAACATATGAATGAAAAAATAGTACAATGAAAGGTCAAGCTGGGGATGGGGTGGCAGATATTTGTAGTCTCAGCCACCCAGAGGAGAGACTATCACTTGAGCTGAGGAGTTGGAGGCTTCAGTGAGCTATGATTGCGCTACTGGACTCAACAAGACCTCATCTCTATAAATAAATAAATAAAACTAACTAAGTATATAAAAGATGGTCAATATCATTAGTCATTGGAAACTACAATGGTATTTTCCTACCTAATTATTTGAATGGCTAAAATAAAATGAAAGACTTTCAAATGTTGACAAGGATGTGGAGGAGCTGAAACTCATATGTTGCTGATAGGCATGTTAAATATTACAACAAATTTAGAAAATAATGAAGTTTCCACTGAAGTAAGACATACCAGCTATATAGCCCAGGCTTTCCATGTCTGATACCTAAGAGAAATAAAGTACGTATCTATATGAAGATTTATACAGCAATGTTTACAGCAGCTTTGTTTGTAAAATCCAAAATCTCAAGCTAGCAAACAGCCCAAAGGTTTATCAACAGGTAAACGGATACACAAATTATGATATGATTTTATTTTATTTTATTTATTTATTCTTTATTTTTTTTATTTTTATTAAATCATAATTGTGTACATTGGTGCAATCATGCAGCACAATGTGCTGATATGATTTTAGATGCAGTTTATTGGAATTGAAGTTAGTTTCAAATGTTAACTATATTTCAACAAATATACTTAATATTTTCACTGCTTGCCATGCTTATGTTTAAAACTTTATTACAAAATTTCTCAATTCTTAAGCATAATTACTATTCATTTGTTGCTTTCCTGGATTATAACTTTAAACGTTTAAGAAAGGTGCACAGTCAATGTATTTTCTGATACATTCTACAATTGTACATTTATTTTTTTGGATGAAACTTGCCTGAGTAAAAAGTTTAGGGAAAACCATGCTTTCAAAAGTCTATAAAATATACTCAATGTCTTCTGGAATTTTAAAGGAGAAAAATGTAAGGATAATATGAATATTGACTACTTTGGGTAACATTTTTCTCTTATAGGTTCATGAAATAACTTTTTTCTCATTAAAAATATTAATCTATTATGAAATGTCTGAACATAATTTTTCTTTTGATTAACATTAGTATTAAATGGACCTTTCTATTTCAAGACTTTCCATTAATTTGAACAATTTTTATTCTATTATTTTTCTCTGTTTTCTTTCCTATGTTGTTTACTCCATTTATTCTTTTTTCTCCAGAAGCTACAGTTATTTATAGGTTGCATCCCTACTTTCTATCTTCTATTCTATGATCCTCTCAATGTTTTCTTGTATTCATCCTTTCCCTTTGTCCTCCAAATCAGTTCTTCCTTTTTTACTACTTCTAAAATAAATTACACTCTATAACAAAAGTGGCAAAAATTTCTGATCTTATCCATCTCCATTTTTCATGTTTTCATGTACTACTATTAACTTTTGTTCCATCTCTTTTTTTATGTAATTCATAGGTTATTGAATTTTATTGGTATCACAAAATTGATAGTTAAACATTTTTACATTAGTTTCCTTCAGCGCTTTTTAAAGTATGATTTTTACCATGTTTAGTATAGATATCTCATTTATAGTTCAGAATATTTTACTCATCATCACCTTGTTTATGCTATTAAAAATTTACTTTCAAAAATATTAAATAATATAAATAATAAATATTATAAATAATTATTTGGCATTAAAAAGGCAGTAAATACTGTTCTAAGTACTGGACTGGCATTAATTTGAACTCTGAAATTGTCTCTGGAAGGTTATTAATTCAGTCTTGAATGACTGAAATCTTTTCAAGACTGGTGTTTGCTAAAAAAAAAATAAACAAACAAAAAAACAAAACCCCAGAGTGGCTGGATTTTTTCCTGGTCCCTGTACTGTCTAATTTGTTTATGTCATTATTTTTTTTTTCTAAGATCTGGAAGTAGAAAGCAGTGTGTTTTCATTGACCCGGATGAATTTCCAGTGTGTAGCAGTCCCTGGTGGCTCTCCTGGACTGAGTGAATTTTATTTTTATTTATCAGACTGTGAGATTCTAGATTCTGAATTTATTACTGGATATTTGAAGTTATCTCCCATCTATGTTTGATTAGTAAAAATTGATTCTGACATCTGGCCAATTACAGACTGATATTCTTAGTGTCAAGCCCTTTTGCTTTGTGGATAATTCAATAGGAAGGTCCTGG
>CAUYRH010149282.1:0-33516 GCA_963574655.1 Perodicticus potto
TTGGACAGATCCTCCAATAAGAAGCTAAGTAAAGAAATTTAAGATTTAAACTTAACCATTCAACATCTGGATTTCACAGACATCTACAGAACATTTCATCCTAATAAAATTGAATTCACATTCTTCTCATCGGCCCATGGAACATACTCCAAAAATGATCTATCTTAGGTCACATGTCTAACTTCAGCAAATTTAAAAGAATAGAAATTATTCCTTGCCTTTTCTCGGGCCACCATGGAATAAAAGTTGAACTCAACAATAACAGGAATTTGCATACTCAAACAAAAACATGGAAGCTAAACAACCTTATGCTGAACGATAGATGGGTCAAGACAAGATTAAGAAGGAAATCACCAAATTTTTGGAATAAAACGACAATGAAGACACGAATTATCAGAACCTCTGGGACACTGCAAAGGCAGTCCTAAGAGGGAAGTTCATAGCACTGCAAGCCTTCCTCAAGAGAACAGAAAGAGAGGAGGTTAACAACTTAATGGGACACCTCAAGCAACTGGAAAAGGAAGAACATTCCAACCCCAAACCCAGCAGAAGAAAAGAAATAACCGAAATCAGGGAAGAATTAAATGAAATTGAAAACAAAAGAACTATACAAGAGACCAATAATAAAAAAGTTGGTTCTTTAAAAAGGTCAATAAAATAGATAAACCTTTGGCTAACCTAATCAGGAAAAAAAGAGGAAAAATCTCTAATTTCATCAGTCAGAAATGGTAAAGACAAAATAACAACAGACCCCTCAGAAATTCAAAAAATCCTTAACGAATATTACAAGAAACTTTAGTCTCAGAAATATGAAAATCTGAAGGAAATTGACCAATACTTGAAAGCACGCCACCTTCCTACACTTAACCAGAATGTAGTGGAAACGTTGAACAGGCCTTCTCTACTGTGTCATTAATTGTCACTAATTGTCCTCAAATCAAAGTTGAATACATAGGATTCATGCTTCTCCATTCCTGTGATGTTACATTAAGAATAATGTGTTCCACCTCCACTAAAGTTAGTACAAATGCTGCAAAGTTTCCATTGTTTTTGATGGCTGAGTAATAGCCCATGGTATACATATACCATAGCTTACCTATCCATTCCTGGGTTGAATGACATTTATGCTGTTTCCACATTTTAGCAATTGTAAATTGGGCTGTGATAAACAGCCTAGTACAAGTGTCTTTCTAATGAAAGTTCTTTTTTTCCTCTGGATAGATGCAGAGTAATGGGATTGCTGGATCAAATGGGAGGTCTAGGTTGAGTTCTTTGAGCTTTCTCCATTCTTCCTTCCAAAAAGGTTGTATTAGTTTGCAGTCCCACCAGCAGTATAGAAGTGTTCCTTTCTCCCCACACCCACACCAGCATCTGCAATTTTGAGATTTTGTGATATAGGCCATTCTCGCTGGAGTTAGATGGCATCTCAGGGTGGTTTTAATTTGCATTTCTCTAATACTTAGGGATGATGAGCATTTTTTCAAGTGTTTACTGACCATTCATCTGTCGTCTTTAGAGAAGATTGTATTCATCTCTCTTCCCCATTGATGTATGGGATTGTTTTTGTCCTGGTAGATTAATTGAAGTTCTGCGTAGATCCTGGTAATTAAATTTTTCTCAGATTCAAAATGTGCAAATATCCTTTCCCATTGGGTAGGTTGCCTATTTGCTTTGGTTGTTGTTTTCTTGGCTGTACAGAGATTTTCAATTTAATTAAGTCCCATTTGTTTATTGTTGTAGTTGTTGATATTGTCATGGATGTCATGTTGGTATTTGAATATTTTTAGATTTGGGAACATTTTGCAATTCACATTTTTAGATTAGAGATTCTCCAATCTAAAATTATTTTAGATAAATTTATCTAAATCAGAATATGTAGCAATAGTGCACAATACTACTTTTAAACTTAGAAAATATATCAATATACAACTACTGACTTCCTTTGCTGGGATTCACAATTATAAGATTGGACTCTGGTATTCTAAAGTCTGTATAGTTTTAATACATAAATTACTTCGTTCTTAGTGCAGTCTTACACTTGCGAACTAAGTTTATTTTAGTCATTCACTTCCAATTAGGTTTTATATCTATGCACCAATTTGTTTTTGAAAATAACTTCACTCTTCTTTACACAGTAATGGAGTGAGGGAGAGGGAAAAGCGTTGCCTTAAATCTACAGAGATCGTACAGAGCCTAAAACTATTTTTTCTTGCCAATAACAGGAAGCCTTCCGAAGGTGTGTGATGGAAAGGATAAAATCAAGAAGAAAACTAAAGTTCTAGTAGCACAGATAATAACATACATAGGTCTTAAAAGGTGTAAGTGTGGTGGAAAGAGGAAAAGAAATGAGAACTGGTGGCCTGTGAAGAAACTGAACAGGGAAGCTCTCTGCAGATCCTCATGGGGAGAGGCTGCCAAGGCATGGATGGAGCCACTTCTCTCCGGAAGCTGTTAACTTTTTCTTTAGAAATAGATGAATTACACCAGATGATGGTGATGGGGCCTCCCTTCCAACCCTAAAGCTATTATTATGTTAGTACCTCAGTCGTGGTTCCAGAGTAGCTGCCGAGGGATGAAATAGCATAAAATATATGAGATACCTCATGAGAGACTAAGAGGGTGAGTGAAAAGACTGGAGAAACATCTCACTGAAGTAAAAACACTAGTAAGGATTTCTACAATCAGGATTATCACTAAAGTTCAAAAAGTCAAATATAAATTGTAAGAGTCATGGAAGCATCTGGGACACTATATTAAACAATAAATGAGAAGTAAGCATTCTTTTTTTGGTGTTTTGTTTTTTTGGCATTTTTCTTTTTCTCTCCAAAATACTGTAATATTTTCTTTTTAAAAAAATTTCTCTATACATATACACGTGTTTATTTGGTTTCCACTTTTTGCCTTCACAAAATTAAAAAGGCTTAAAGATTAATAACAATAACAATGTTTAAGATAAGGACTAGAAACAAAAACCTTGCAAAGGACGAACAAAGATAAATACATTCAGAAAAGAAATCTGACGATTGCTGCAATGAAATAATCCAAAAAAAGTAACATTCACATTGTCAGATAAAAGTATGTCTGTTGTAGAATGCTTTTTTTTTTTTTTTTAGAGACAGAGTGTCACTTTGTTGCCCTCGGTAGAGTGCTGTGACGTCACAGCTCACAGCAACTTCCAGCTCTTAGGTGATTCTCTTGCCTTAGCCTCCACAGTAGCTGGGACCACAATCGCCCCCCACAATGCCTGGCTATTTATTGTTGCAGTTTGGCTGGGGCTGGGTTTGTACCTGCCACCCTTGGTATATGGGGCCGGCGCCCTTCTCACTGAGTCACAGGTGCCGCCCTCAGAGTCTTTGACTGTGAGGTTCAGTATGGAGTCATCAGTTAACTTCTTTTTTGTTTTTCCAAAGTCTTAAAAAATAGACAACTAATATTTATAAATAAAAATAGAAGATTAAACAAAAATAGAAGATAATTTCAAAAAACAGATCATGCCAAATCTTATAGGCAATAGGAAAAAGAAGAAATACTTCAAAATCGTTCTATTTCACCTGGATATACCTGATATTAAAATTGGAAACAATATACTACTATAAAGGGAAATTAAAAATATATTTCACTTATAAATGAGGATGCAGTATCCTAAGCAACATATTTAGAAGTTGAATTAAAAATTATTGTTCAAATAATGTACTTTAGTCAAAATTGAATCCAATTTATGGGTGAATTAGTCACTATTTTTTTTTATTCTTTTCCTTTCCATCACCCCTTCCCTCCTTCTCTCTCTTTCTGCTTTCTGTTTTTTAATTAGGAATAAAGATGTTATTGTGTGTATCCATATAATAATATGGATTCATGTATGATATACATATGAGACATTTATGATAGATATGTATATATATATATAAATGTGCAATATCTTACAGAACTTGACTTATTTCTTTTGGTAACTATAACATAGGTATTAAGCTTGCCAGTGTCCTTTCACATTGAAAATGATAAAGAAATAAGGATACCATCATGTATTCCATAGCCCATGTTCTTCATCACTGTAATTTATTGATCCTGGTAGCATAGACTCAATACAGAAAGACAAGTCCATATCAAGTCTGGCAGATAGTATTTGATGGCTACTGTACTAGTGTTTATAAAAAAGACCTGTGACATAAAGGAATGAGGGATGGGAGAGAGGGGCGGGGGGAGAGGACGGGTGGGTAATGGTGTGTGGCACACTTCCTGGGGCCGGGACACAATAACAAGAGGGGCTTTACCTAACAAATGGAATCAGTGTAACCTAATTCTTTGTACCCTCAATGAATCCCAAACAATAAAAAAAAAAAGAAAAAAAAATCACAAAATAATGAAGAATAGACCTTAACAAAAAGGACAAAGAAACAGTTAATAATGGTTTTACTCATAAAATCAGTAAATGTAATAATTAAGAAAATGAAATGTCAAATGGTTTCAAGATATTGATTTACTAACCCACTGTTATTTTGTATTTTTACACTGAAAGTGAACAAATGGACACAACGTTTTTGTGTCAATACATTTTCTAGTGCAAATTGATGTACAATCAGCATAGAAAATCTAAAGAATTTTGAACTGTTTCAGAAAGCATAAACATGTCTCCAAATCCAGTCACCGCTCCTAGTATGTTGATATATTTCTTTGCGGTGTTTCTGGGAAGCATTTTGCATAGTGATCTGGGGTATGAACTCTCCAGACAGATTGTCCAGTCTTAAATTCCAACATACCAATCGGCACAGTCATTGACTGTCTATGGCCTCAGTTTCCTCATCTAAAAAATATGAATAATAATGTTATCCATAGCCCTATATTTTTGTGTAGATTAAATGAGATAAAATATACCAGGTTCCTGGAACTTAGTAAGCACAGACCAGGTAGGATGACACACCTGTGTCTCCAAGAGAATCCGGACTTGGACCGGTTGTCCGAGGCTATTCATAGGTAAGCCTTCCTTCACGCTCAGTGGTGCCCCTAATGTGGACAATCAATTTTATGATCACTCTATATTTGAAAATTTTATTATTTACTTTTCTAGGCATAAGTGTAATTTTTATGTGATTGAGGTAATAATTATATAAATAATTTTAATCTTGCATTTGTAACTTCACATGGTATGCTTAGAATGTACACATGTTAAGCAGATTTTTAAATTAATTTCTAATGTTTGCATATGGTTGCCTAGAGTGAATATCCCACAATTCACTTATATATATGTCCACCTTTTAAAATTTTGGCTCATCAAAATAACACTGTGATGACATCTTTCCCCATATATTTTGATTACCCTTCTGTTGAATTCCTTACTCTGGTAAAATTTTAACTATTGAGTCACAAGCAATGAATACTTGTTAGGATTTTGGTTATGGTATATATCTTTAGCTGTGGAGAATTTCAAATATAGCTCAGGCAAGAAATAAGGCAACGAAACTTCCTCAGCCCAGGCTTTTGCTGAAACTGCATTTCAGAGTTAACATCGCAAAGAAACATAGGTTGATTCCTTCATTCGCCCTTTATTTGCCGAATGCCCTTTTTGTCTTGTGTTAGTAATGATATTCAAGTTTCTTGTCTGCTTGGTATTCCTACACCACAGCCTAGCTGTCATTTTGTGCTAATTTTCCATAAATTATCTAGCAAAAACAAACCACTCAATAACAAAGAATGAATTGAGTGTATGCCCCCTTGACTTATGATTTCTGGAGCTAGAGATCTCCTGTGGCTAAAGGAAAATATTCAGTGCATCAATGTATGTCAAACATCAGTTCTGAAATTATCAGGTAATCTCAAATCTCCAAGGCTGTTGCTGTGTGTTCCAAGAGATTTGCAGTGTTGTTTTAAAGGAAATAGGAAATGTCAGACTTGTGTCTGTAGAGTTTGGTCTCCTGAGTAATGGTTCGTACGTGTCCTTTACTTGATGCCCTTTTCTCTGCATAAAACAGAAATACTCAGTCTGTTTAGAATCTGGGAGCTCCAATATGATTCTAATTAGGCTTGACAATTCATATCTTCCCTGTGTTTGCATTTTCCCAGTGTAGTAGCCTTTGTTTTTTGTAGCTACCTTTTGCATACATTAAGGTATTTTTTTAACAGTAACTAATACTTTATAATACTACTAGATATAGGTATGTTAAGCAAGAAAATAAAAAGAACTGCAACGTTACAAAGTTTCAGATTGCAATGATTTGTAATTAATTGCAAGTAAAATTGCAACTTCTTAAAGAGACTTTTTTCAGTAATAAATTTGTATCTAATTGAATCAAGTTTCTTAAAAATATTTATTCCTCAGAGAACAATTGTTTGTTCCCCATGCCTTCAATCTGAAGGATTAAGTCTGTTATTTCTAAGATATTTTCTATCTTAATGTGTCTTACAACTTTGCTTTTTCTGTTTTTAAATCATACTCTCTAGGATTTAACTTTGGATTATTTTTTAACTTTTTATATGAAATAATTATAGACTCAAAAATAATTGCAAACAAATACAAAGAAGGCCTACGTACCCATCATATCTTTTTAACATTTTATTTATTTAATCACTTATAACTTAGAGGCATGCAAATTATGTCACAATTAAAAGTGACACTCATTGACTGTTTTGTCTTATGCCATTTCCTTCAAATTATATTTAATTTGAAATCAAAGTTGCTACTCAACATCCTTGATTTTCACTTTTTTTTTTTTTTTTTGGCAGTTTTTGGCCAGGGCTGGGTTTGAACCCACCACCTCTGGCATATGGGGCCGGTGCCCTACTCTTTTGGGCCACAGGCGCTGCCCTGATTTTCACTTTTTAGTCTTTGAACATTTTAACATTGTTAACTTATAGGAACAGTTTGTACATTTATTAGGAATAGAATAGAGTTTGATTTTTGGTTTTGTTTTGGTTTTTTCCTTTGTTGGTAATTTTAGTCTTAAACTCTTGGTTTATAATAATAAGTGATATTATTCAGATTTTTTTATTATACCTGATTTTTTGTTTTGATTTCTGTGATCTTATTTATGCTTCTTTATTAAACAGCATTTTGTGAGTTTGTTTCCACCTCCATGAAATATCTTTCACTTTGTATTTTTTAATGTTAAAAATGTACAGCTATAATCTCTATTACCATTTAATATTACCCATTCAACATTTGATAAATGTTAACTATGTTATAGGTAGGTTTTTATATATCAGTGAATAAAATATGTAAAAGTTTCTCCAGTAATAGAGACTATCACAAAATAAACATTAACTGATTTCTTAGAAGACAATATAGATTATGAGAAAATAAATCAGGAAAGGAGAATAGAGAGGTGGGTGGTGTTACACTTGCTGCTCAAAAAACTGATTGCCTCACAATTTAATATGTTGAAACAATAATTCTTTTATATCCCATGGATTCTGTAGATCAGAAATTCGAACAAAATTCATCCGAGTGAGCCTTCTGGTCCTATGTCCTTAACCGAGGTGACTCTGTGCCCCTCAGCTGGCAAATAAGTCAGTCTGGAGGGTTTTAGGTGCTTTGTCTCTCTATCTTATAGAATGGGAGGTTCCTGGCCAGCTGGGCTCAGAGGGCAGGCACTGTCTGCTGGAGTGCCTATGCCTGGCTTAGCTACCGTGGTGGTTTCAGGGTAGTTGAGCTTCTTATATGATGTCTGGCTTCTCACAGATCAAACAGTCCAAAGGAACCAGATGGAAACTCACTAGTCTCTTATGATCTAACCTTACACGTCACAAAGTCACGTAGAATTATTTGTCATACTCTGTTGTCTGTAGCAATCACAGTTTCAAGGGAAGAGACATAGACCTATTTTTGATGATAAAAATGTCAACATATTTTTGGACCACGTTGAAAACTGGCACACATGGCAGTTATGCATGTATATCAGGTAGAAGGTATTTGAGGACGGACTTGAAGGAAATGAGGAAGAATCAAGCTCCCCTGGGAGGGAGGGGGACACTCCAAAGAGAGCACACAGAAACCCTGCATGAGAACCATGAAACAGCTTGTGCAGAAACCCTGCATGAGAACCATGTGGGCTCGTTCTGACAACAGCATCATGGAAGCCAGTGTAGCCGGGGCACAATGAGGAAGAAGGAGAACGTTAGTAGATGAGGGAGGGAAGACTCATATGGAACAAGGGCCTTGTCGGCCATTTTAGTGACTTTGTCTGTTCCTCAGGCAGAGATGGAGCCATTGAAAGGGTTTCAGCAGAGACATGATATGGTCTGAATTTAATTTATATCTTTCTGAGATTGTGTTAAGAGATGAAGGGGATCAATAGCAGAAGCTTGGAGACCAATTAGGAGGCGTTTTCAATAATCAGAAGAGGAAATGAGTGTGGCTTAGAGTAGGGTGGTGATGTTGAAAGAAACCTGGAGTTTCTCAGTAAAGTCTACTGAAATTTTTACTTCTACCTCTTGAGTTTATCCGATGTTAGATAAGACGTATAGAATGTCTTTACGTTGCCCCCTAACAATTCTTAGTATCTTGTTTTATAACGTGGATGTAAAATATAATGATAAATATGTTACTAAATATTTATTGTATTTTTCTTTTACAAATGTAGTTTGGTAATTTTATTGTGGTAAACAAATAAAATATGTAAAATGAACCTTACAATGAACTGAATCAGTTGTCTCCTCCCAAGATTTTGGCTTCGCAACTTTCAAATTCTTGAAATACTAATTTTAATTATTTTTCTAACGTCTAGCCCTATGTCTTTGAGTAAATTTTTATTGGAAGGACACATTGGTGCCATGTTGTATACAGAAGCTATTGCTTTGCATTCAGACAAAGACAGTTTATAATATTCCTGGTGATATTCTTATTCTCTTAAAAGCTCCAGGTCTACTAATAGTGCCAAAGGAGTAAAAGAAAATGCTGATATAAGGCTGACCTTAGTCTATTTTTGAGGAAAATTTTTTTTTTAATTTACATTTCAGGATTTTGGTTAGTTTGTGTCTAAAAATGAGCAAGTCTTCCCTGCTTCTTCCCCCCACACTAGAGTCTGGTTAATCCTTTTCTTATTTATGCTTCAGTTACAGCTTTGATTATTATTTCAGATCTACTTGCCCTTGTTTCTTTCTCTAGTACAAAAATAAGCCTTGAGTTGAAATTCTTGTCCCTGGCAGACCCATCTGCTCTCTTCTCTGTCACTATTTTATCTTTCTTTGTTCCCCCAGGGATCTGATTCAATTACCATTGAACATTTTGGTCTGTCCGCTTCTTTCTCCATGGATTTCACTGTGGATGGAAATTCTGTTCTTGCATTTTAGTTTTTGTATAAACCTTGCATTTTTAGTTCTCAGCTATCTCCCACTTTGCCATTTGGGGCCTAATATAAATTTCATCTCCTATTTCCTAAAGGCCGTGTGTCTCTTCATAGTACTCATGATTAAGTAATTTAAAGAAATTTTCTATGAATTTCTTCTTGGTTTGACAGAGAAACATTTTTTAAGGACATTCTCTCTTCTTGAGGCTTTAGCATGGTATTTTCTTCCCCTTTTTTGCAGGATCACATTTAGTATTTTTCTTTCTGTTATTTTTGCCCCACTCTGTTTATCTAGAAGGTAGTGATATTAACCTAAAATCAGGGTTTGGTATAAAAAAGAAATGACCATTGCTTTCAGCAGATCCTTTACCTTTGAGAAGGTGACCGAGGCTCTTTCTCTGACCTCGACTTATGGCAGGGTTGGTTGATAGACCCAGCTCTTCTTGGTGGCCAGCAAGCATTTATCAGAACAGCTCGACTAAGCCAAAATGGGTATTTGCTGCATCTCATGTGGTTTGCGGCAGAAGGCGTGTTACAGTACCCGGCACACGCGGATAGTGGAGGGTGAAGATGGTGTAAGGATGAGAGCTATTTCCTAAAATTACACATGTTCCTGTTCCTGGATGGGGTTCCCAAGGAAAGCTGCATTTCTTTTGGAAATTGAACTGACCAGTTGGTTGGTCCAAGTTGCTCATCTATCTCTGGGTTCCTGTTTTGCTTTGTAAAACCCTCTCTCTTTCTTCTCCAACCTTTGTTAAATCTCATTGTACTAAATGGTGATGTGTAACATAGGAAAGGGGAGGAAAAGAGAGGCACTGAGTTCCTGGTGTGTGGGAAGCCCAGGTGACTAAGACATGCACCACTGGGCTCACAGAGTTCTTCCAGCTCCCAGACTCCTCTATGACCCCTCCACGGAGCCCGTGCCTTGCAGGCCTTTGATACTACAGCTTGTGTTTTAATTGTAGCTTCTGTCTTTTAGGTCTTTAGCTATGATATGTAGGTCTTTAGCTCTAAGATATGTAGATTGGCAAGTATGTCTGGCCCTGGAAGAGCAGGCCTGGAACTGTAAAGGAATCACTGCCTATTTTCTGGGACACTCCAAGAGTCTGACTCATGGTACAAGCTAGAGAGAGACAGTTACCATTTTACACAATTTTCATATTGAAGAAATTCTTCTGCTTCATGAACTAAAATATGAGTAGGACAGTTAAATTGTTCTTATAGTAATAAAAATTTCTCCTAAAATAGGCTATATATTGTGTATCAATTTTAGTCATCAGGGCTGAAGTTTATTTTCTTTGCTTTATTTTATTAATTGATTTGTTTCTTTTTTTTGGGAACTTAGATAGGATGTCATTATTAACTAAGATCCAGATGCAATTTAAAACTGGAACAAATTGGCATCAGAATGAAATTACACGTGTCCGGGGTTTGTTGCTAGAGTCAGGAATGTGTAGGCATGGGTAATTCATGTAACTTTTATAGACCAGTTCTGGGAAAGGTAAGTCATTGCTTTTAAATCATTTCTTCGTTGACTTTTCTAGTGGTACATTCATTTGGATAACAGACACGTGTTGAGCTCTCATAGTCCAAGTAATTTGCCAATCCCTGAAACTACAGGATGAGTAAAATAGACACACTACTTGACCACAAGGAATGTGCACTCAAGAAGGGAGGTAGACATTGTAAGAAAATTACTTTACAACTAATTGCTTAGTTACAATGATGATAAGTGCATTCTGGAATAAAATATCAAGTAATAGATGTGATGCATCTATCTAAATAACAGGCGGAGGATCTCTAAAAGAAAATGATGTTTACTTAGGTAAAGGTCATTGTAATGGAAATACACGCACCATGGTAAACTATGTCTGTGTAAAAGGAGGTAAAGGAAGACAAAAGGTACTTATTTATTTATTTATTTATTTTGAGATGGTGTCTCACTGTGTTGCCCCACTCTCGAATGCCATGGCCTCAGAGCTCACAGCCACTTCAAACTCGGGTTCAAGTGATCCTCTTGCCTCGGCCTCGACAGTAACTGGGACTATAGGTGTGCTCCATAATACCCTGCTATTTTTTTTCTATTTTTAGTAGAGATGGGGTCTTACTCTTGCTCAGGCTGGTCTCAAACTTTTGATTATAAGCTATCCACGTATTTCAGCTTCCCAAGTTGTAATTTTACAAATTAAAATTAATGATAATAACAGTGCGAGGATTGCAGGCATGAACCACCGTGCCCAGCCAAGACAAAGGCTTTTTATGGAGAAATGAGGAAGATTCCATCATTGTTTTTAGATAAACTTGACTACAATGACCAATAATAAGGACAGCTCAGGCCAGGGTTGGACAGGTAGGTGCTAGGTATATGTCCTCACAGCATTATTTTTTGTGTAAGGTAATCTTGGTACAAGATTGTGTATTTTGCAGTCTTCAGCAATAATTCTTACTATCAAGCATATATACATGAGAAATCTACCTTCCTGGCTTTTCCTGGCACCATTTGGCAGACTAATTTTTTTTTAATATATAAATGACTTTAATTCTTAAAATGTTCATATTTTCCTTTTTTGATCAACATTTTTCTCCAAAAGCTTCTTGGATCAGTCATCATACATCACATTCTTAGGTTTCAGTTGTCCCTAGTTGCCAGGACGGCCTTGTCCTGGTGTTGGTCTGGTCTCCCGTTAAAGGGAGTGAATGGTGACTGAGTCTCAAAACTCTTCAAGCTACATGAACAGGGGAGTTTGAAGGGAGTGACGCTCAGGCCAAGTTTTCCTGGAATGCATTCAGTTCAATTTTGTTCTGCAGGCTTTTACTATCACCCAAAGTGCTAGGCCACATTTTCCTGTAGAAGTTGTACTTTTACACAAATTTAAGAAATAACAGACACAAAGTTTACAAAAGGAAAAATACAAACTAAAATTAATGGTAATAAGACTATTCCAGTTTCCATAATGGTTTTGAACCATGAATCTAGGCTTAAAGGCAACCAACTAAATAAATCAAATGATCATGATCTCATTAAATAAAAACGGTAATGATTCAGAGGAGTAAAATCTCATGAGTTGGAGTCTTCTTAAGACGCCTTGGCAGAAGTCATCTGTAGTATGAAAATGTCAACTCTTCCTCGTAGTTCCCAGCTTAAACATCTCTGGCAATGAAAGTGGAGTGACAGTAAAATTGCATATAGCTCCTGTGTCAGGCCCAAGAATTACTTCTTAAAATTCAACTGAGTTTTGTTAACAGGGTTTCACGAACAAAATAGTTAATCATTTTTAATAATTCTGTAGAAGAAAATTGGATTGGAAGAATCTAGTAGAATTCAGGATCAAGTATAATTTATAGGTAGGTAACAAGAACTTAAAAACAGCCACGTAGCTACAATCTAATAACAGGTGTGTCATAGATTTTCTTTAGAAACATAACACTTTTCTCTATATTCATGACATAGTCATCTCAGATATGAGAACCTCTAGGGCATTGTTTTTTCAGGTTTATTTATCTCATTTCACACTTAAATTATGTTGTTCAAAAAAGGGGAAAAAAGGAATAAACTTACTGTTCTTTGAACTTCTTTTGAAAATAATTCAATTAAAAGTGTTTAAACATGTTTATTCCATGGCATGCTGATTGGAAATCACTGCTATAGAGGTTAGGAAGCCTAACCAAGGCAAACTTTTGATTGTACCCTTCAACTTAAGTTCCTGGACCTCCTTGGAAGTGACAATTTTTACTCATTTGCTGTAAGGCTGGGGACCCTTGAACTCAGGTGTTGTATGCATTATTTATATTACCAAGTCTTTACATATTGCTCTACAGAGAGAATACATTTTTATATTTTCATTCAACTTATGCAAATAACCCTTCTGCCATGGAAATTAAGAATATTCACAAATAGTTTCTGAAATTTGAAGGGATCAAGGAGGAAGAAAAAGCAAATGTTTCCACCTTTGTTCATAGGAAGTATGCTTTACCAAATTGCTATAAACTGTAGATAGCTTAAAAGAGAAAATTTTCTTAAATTCAGAAAACAAAACAATTGAGTAAAAAATCAACAATGTTTTAAATAAGTTATTAAAACATTATCTTTATCAGTTACCTAATCTCATGTAATTTTTGTTCTGTTTGACCTCAATTAGCAGTTTCATGAATTCATCAGTTTATTCATTGGAGTTTTAAAAAGATGTTTTAAATCCGTTATTCTTAATGTTTATTAGAAACCTGTATTTAAGAGTACTTGTTAGAGTTTTTCCATGAATCTGATTGCTGATGACCTTTAGAGAAGAATTCAAAACAGTAACTTTTGGTGACAAAAACTTAGAATAACCAATGTTAAAAATCTGGTGACAGTTTACAATCGACAAGAAATGTAGTTATTTCTGTTACTTAAGACATTTTCAAAGAAAAACCAGAATCATGACTGACAGCTTCACATCAGGACTGTCAGACTTTTATAAACTTTACATAATCTTTAGAATACTCGCATTTAATAACACATTCATACAAATACACTTTAAGCAAGATTTAATATAGCAGCCAAAATTATGAGTGGTAATATTAGATTTTTATGAATTTATATGATATTTGAAACATATTAATAACATACTCATAAATGTAACTGAGTTAGGATCTAACATTACTTATCATTAAAAATGCTTTATGTAAAATTTTACACAACAAACAAGATAATTATTTAATATTTCTACACATTGAGAGATAGACCCTTTGAGGTTCTCTCCAGAGGGCAAAGTTACATTTAGGTCAACAAGGCTTAATTTAGTGTTTTGATTCTGAGGAAGACTGCCAAAGATGTCAAAAGGTTCAAAACACTTGCTCAAAAGAGGATCGTAGGTCACTGTGAAGTATAACCAGAGTGATTATCCCAGATTTTAAAAGCAATACAAAAATGTGCATGAGTTTAAAACTTTAACCCTTTCAAACCTCAGTTTTCTTAAGTACTTAAAAAAATCTGATTAAGACAACACAGGAACTAATCTTAATAGAATGAAAAATCTTTGTTTTTTAAAGTCTATTTACCAAAGATGTTAAGGGAAATCCTTTTCCAGTGTGATTTCCTTTCCTTATGGAAAGCCCATCTAGATAATCTGAAAGTAGAGATTGATGAAATTGTACTTGAATTTAATCAGCCACAGGAAGAGGTTATGAGTGTACATCATACTCTAGTGGAGGGTAAACACGAAAACTAGTAACTTGAGCAGAGGAATACATCACTTTTAGTAACAGCATGGGAAGTTGCCTGCTTATGTGGAGCAACTCAAACTTTAAGCAAAGCCAGGAGTGCAGCATCAGATGATACTAGAGGAAAACATTGCTTCTCTTGATCCTCAAAACAAAAATTTCAGCCTCAGGTCATAACAGCAGTTAAAGAAAAATGTTCCGGGGAGCTAACAAAAAATGTTAAAAGAGTTATCACCATAGCTAAGCAAAAAAACAAAACAAAATAAAACAAAAAAGAGTGCTTTCTCCAGGAAAAAGAAGGGAAGAGCAAAAGGCAATGATGTGTAACCTATTGAAAGTTAAGCTTTTGAGATATGAATTTGAGAACTTTCCAAGAGGAAGTGAAATTACTATTCTATCCAGAAAAGACAGCATTGTTCACTTAGAATTAGAGAAATGAATTGGATCTCAGGAAAAAAAATTGGCTAAAATAGAAACTCTGAAACAGGAAGAATTTGCAATTCAAGAAATGGTTGAAATTTAAAGAAAAGCAGATTGAAGAATTAACATCCCATAATCTCTGGCAATTTTTATTAAGAATAGATCAATATTTCAAGAAAACTTTATTGTTCTAACATGAGGGACAGAAATCTTAGTTTTGTATCAGTGTATTTTTAATATCAAAGCTGAATCTTTAGAAAGACCTACAAATAATTCCCTTCCAATTATACCCAACTTGCTATACTAATAATTCTATAGTTATGTGATTAACATGTAATTCCTTTCATAAATTTATATTTTATGAACTTTTTATGGTTAACACAGACCTTCAAGGGCATGCTTAGCCTTTCTACTTGGTACTATATTTCCTCTTCTTTAAATACTCAGTCACTTTACTTTAGGACAAAATTTTACCACAAAATATTTGTTCTTGTATTAAATTATTCTCCTTTCAACCTTTTTTTTTTTTTTTACCAAAAATACTTCTAACTATACATAAATTTCATCACATCTCTCTCCTACTTACTGATTCATTTCTATATGGTTTTTATTTTTTCCTAAATTCATATTTTGATATAAACCTTTAAATAAACTCTTAAGTTAGATAATATTTTTTTTCTCAATAAAGAAAACATTTTTATGCCTTTATTTGCTAATTAAAATAGATACCTTATGGCCAGGCACAGTGGCTTATGCCTGTAATCCTAGCACTCTGGGAAGCCAAGGTGGGTGGATTGCCTGAACTCACTAGTTGAAGTTTGAGACCAGCCTGAGCCAGAGTTAAGACCTCTTCTCTAAAAATAGCCAGGCATTGTAACAGGTGCCTGTATTTCCAGCTACTTGGGAGATGGAGGCAAAAGAATTGCTTAAACCCAAGAGTTTGAGGTTGCTGTGAGCTGTGATGGCACAGCACCCTACTGAGGGTGGCAAAGTGAGACTCTGTATCAGAAAATATATATATATACATTGGACGACACCTGTGACTCAAAGGAGTCGGGTGCAGGCCCCATATGCCAAAGGTGGTGGGTTCAAACCCAGCCCCAGGCAAAAACTGCAAAAAAAAAAAAAAATACACACACACACACACACACACACACACAACACCATGATTTTTTGGTACTCTATGTACACAGATTATATATTAATTATAACTTTACTTAGTAACATTAATCTTGAGTGAAAACCTAGGAGGCAAACAATCTTTAACTATTATATATCAATATGTTATAGATGAGAATCATTTTATAATTTTAGAAACATGTTTCCCATAACATAATTTCTGTGTGTCCTAATAGATCCAAATATATTTATCTTTTTAAAAAATTTAAGAAGCCAAGAATAAAATTATGTTTATGTTCAGCAATTCTTTTTTAATTTTTTATCTTATTAAATGATCCAGACTTTTAATAAATATCACTTAAGTTGAATTAAAAAAACCTTGTGATTTCAAATTGTATAATAAGCTAATTTATACATATTTATCTCATTTACATTCACCTAATTTATCTCTAGTAACAATTATATCTATGAAATTATACTTATGAAAACTGAGATAGTAGATAGTGCTAGTCATCATTTTAAGTTACTTTTTTGTTAACCGTTTTTATAATCTGTGAATATTCAGTTTTGACATAAATAAAACCTTAAATTTGTTTGCATGATTTTTTTTTTACCAATAACCAAACTATGTATTTTTTAAGCCAACAATATTAAATCATTTGTATGTATCAAAGAATTATACAAAGGAAATTTATTCTGTTTTTAGGCTGGCTTTATAATTTTATATACCTTTGTGTCAAACCCTGGTACTTTAAAACCTCTAGCAGAGACAATTGCAATCCTGTCTGACCAGGAAACCTGGCAAACAAATATTTGCTACAAAAGACATTTCCATATTTTTTCATCAACTAATTTAAAACCAACTCATTTCTCGAAGATCTACTTATGTCATGTGAACTAAAAGGCATTGGGGTTATATGAGCACTCATTTATCTCAACCAATCTGAATAGATTCTAACAGAATTCCTTAATGGCCAACTACGTGAGATTTTTACCATGTAGACACAACATACACTGTAATTCATGTACATACATGTAAACATACCTAAACCCATGTACACCCACAAAGATTTTATAGCTTTTATTTTAGAATTATAGTCATGAGATAGTAATACAGATGTACCAGCTTGTAAAAGTAAGTTGGATCCATATAATATTTCTAACAAAAGATGACTTGTTTGCTTGGTTTAAATTTATTTGCTCTAATGGTTAATTGTGTGAAATCTGTGCACCAAAATTTTGTGTAAAACAATTTATTCTTTTTGAATATATTTTCCCTCTTTCTTCCTCTTTTTCAGTTTTAAATGATTTTACAATGAAATATTTTAATGTTTACATTTTACCCAGGACTGGCTGAATTGTATTAAGAAAGTAAGATAAGGCTCGGTGCCCGTAGCACAGTGGTTTTTATAGGAGGCTGGTAGGCTCAAACCCAGCCTGGGTCAGCTAAACAACAATGACAGTGGCAATAAAAAAAGTAGCCAGATGTTGTGGTGGGCGCCTGTAGTCCCAGGTACTTGGGAGGGCGAGGCAAGAGAATCGCTAAAGCCTATGAGTTGGAGGTTGCTGTGAGCTGTGATGCCATAGCACTGTACCAAGGGCGACATAGTAAGACTCTGTCTCTAAAATAAAAAAAAAAAGAAAGAAAGAAAAGAAAAGGAAAGAAAAGAAAAAATCTCCAGTTGGTCTTGAAATTTTAGTAACAAATCTATCCTTGTTTGTGGGTCTTGCTTGGTTGACTAGTCAATGTGGCCAGGGAAACATTTCAGTTATGTTTTACTTTATTTATTATTATTATTATTTTTTTGCAGTTTTCGGCTGGGGCCAAGTTTGAACCCACCACCTACTCCTTTGAGTATTTGTGGCCGGTGCCCTACTCCTTTGAGCCACAGGCGCCACCCTAGGGAAACATTTCAACAGGGTTTTTTCCTCCAGTATTTTCTGTTCCCTGAATGGCCAACAAAGCAATTCTTATGTTGGACAGAGATTCTTTTTAAATTACTGCTATGACATCAAGAATTTTCTTGTTTGATCTGAGAGCCTAACTTTTTACACACTTACCTAATTCTTTTCCTTTTAAAATATCACTGAGCAATGGTTAGGCAGCAAACCTAAATTTACATTTTCAAAAGGTGTTTAAGGTTGTTGCTTTCCATGCAGCTGTTATAATTTTCAAAACTATCAATTTGAAAGCCCTTTAAAACTTTTTTTAATCTTGTCTGGAATGCTGTAAGTAGTGAATTTTACTTAAATACCCACAGTAAAGTTAATAGATCTGAAGTAGGCAGGAAAAAGAAAAAGTGAATTTAGAAGGCTCTACATGGTAACTCCATAGTTCTGACTAGTCTTTTAATTTGGAACTGAGGAAAAACAAGCTCTGAGAGTCTGAATGGTCCCCGTGATGACCATTGATCCAGAAACAGGCACGAGGAGAAACCCTAATTCTGGCTAGAGTCCCAGAAAACCTGACATGCCATAATACTTAAGACTCCCATTCCATTTCTTATTAATCTCTTGAGAGCAAGGAAAATCTTATAAATCCTGACAGAGAAGGTCAGGAGTTGGGACTAAGGTAACTGCCCTAGTGGCTTTTAATCAGATAATCTAGACCCACCATTCTGGGTGTTTAGTTTTCCTTTCAGAAGTTTTCCAGAAACAAGAAAGGGAAAGAACCAAATCATTTGCAGACATGTGTAACCAAACCAAACGACACCAACATCAGCGTGCTCACAGAAATCTGACCCCAAGTGTGGAGGTCACAGAAAGAACCAAAAGTAAATCACCAAAAAGCCCTGCCTCGAGACAAAATGCAAATTCAATAGAAATCAGAGGACTCCAGCCAGGAAGACATTTGTCTGCATAGCAAAAAGGACTTGCCAAAAAAGACAAAAGCCTTTTATCATCGCACAAGGGATATAGTATCCTTTATTAAAGGTGGCCTTATAAGCAAACCACATCCCAGAGGAAAAAGCCTCTGTCCCCAAAAGAGAGGCTTGGCCTGTAGGAAGACTCAGCAGGGTGGGAAAGGCTGGCCACGGAAGCAGACAGCTCAGAGGGCTCAGCAGGTGGCTCAGACTGCACAGAGGATCTAGCTGATTTTTTCCAAGAGTGATCTTGCTTTGGATTTTACTTCTGGACATGACTTATGACAACCTGAAAAACAAACAGAGGGAGGCTTTCTAAAACCCAGTGATGTTTGTTTGGGAATAGGGCCCTGCGATGGAAGTTCCTCTGCCATAGTAAATTATGGGTGTGTTATGTGCATCCAGGGAGATAAAGGGAAAAAAGGTTTTTTAAAGCAAATGAAAAGGACTACGTAAGTGTTTGAGGGAATATCTTGGACTACAGAGATCTGTAACATGGATGGCACGAGGTTGGACAGGCCTTTACAGGCATGTGTCCCTGCCTGAATATTTTTTGGTTGAAGCTTGTGATGGTCTTTGTTGCATGTTGTACATTTTGCACTTTTTTTTTTTTTTGTGATAAT
Organism: Perodicticus potto; assembly: GCA_963574655.1. Taxonomy (NCBI): domain Eukaryota; kingdom Metazoa; phylum Chordata; class Mammalia; order Primates; family Lorisidae; genus Perodicticus; species Perodicticus potto. Next base: position 19,504 of record CAUYRH010149282.1, read on the forward strand.
TTTTCTTAGGCATACGTATCTGAGAACCTTCTCTCCATAGACTTCTCTAGCTCCACTTTTTAAAAATATAAATAGCACCATTTTAATTTTGACAACTTTTACAAAGGAGAGCAGGTAACCTAGGAGGGGTGCTCTGGTTTGGGGCTCATCTTAGTTTCCCATGGCTGATATGATAAACTCCCACCAACTAAGTGACTTAAATCCACAGAAATTTCTTCTGTTTTAGTCTGAGAGGTCAGAAGTCAAAACTCAGTTTAATTGAGTCTAAATTAAAGTGTCAAGAGAAGCAACCTCTGTTCCTTGCGTCTTCCACCTCTGGCATTCCCAGGGTGGTGGCCTCGCAACTCACATGTCTGCCAGCAGGGGCCGCTGCCTTCTCTGTCTCTGTCTGTCAAAGGACTGAAGAAGGACAATGTGGGAGGAGCAAAGAGGGTGAGGGGGAGAGTGGCCTTTCCTCAAGGGATATAAAGTTGCTAAACACATGGAATCTCTAGGTCATTGAGATCAGAAAATTGTATTCTATTTGGACTGTGGCGATCATCAGAAATCCTATGTCTGTGTTTTTTCATATGTTGAGTCAGACAAATGTGTTTGCAGGGTAATTGTTAAGAATCCAAAAGTCCCTAGGCACATGTGGTTCTATGGAACTACATCCCGCCATTCTCGTTATAACTGAATTTGCCAAGAAATACCTGGAGAAGCAATTCTCTCCTGTATGTAAATGGATGCCAATTAAATTTTGTCACATATGTCCGTCCTTGTCTAAGGATCATTTGGCAGTGGAATGTGGTTGTCGTATAGCTAAGGTGAGGCATGAACAGGAAGCTTAGTTATGTTCTCACCTCCTTCTCTCCGGCCTCCTCCTGCCCCCTCTTTAGGAAAACTGTGATTCGAAATCTATAGTTTTTATTTTGTGACTTAACAGATCTAAAAGTAGAATTATTGGACAGGACTTTAATTTAGAATTGAAGAAACTATCGAAACTGTGTTATAGTCAAATTTTAATTGTTTTTTTAAATGCTAATTACTACAGGGTCGTTCTTGTTAAGAAAAGGTTATTGCAAATATTTTCAAACTTCAGATCTCTTCCATGGGCTCAGGGACTCGATGCATTTGCTATTGAAAGTAGAAGTAAGCTTAGGAAGAGCGTATTCAGTGTGTGTGTGCTCGCACATGTGTTTGTGCATGTGTGTCTATTCATATGAGTATATAAATTTTTGTTTAGTTCTTATGATAATATACCTGGAACTTAAATATTCTAACTAATTTTGGGGGTGAAACCTAAATAAAAGAAGAGCAGTCTATGAGGTGTTCATAATAGAAATTATAAAAACCAGCTCTTGATACATTTGATTGGTCACCATTCCCAACCCCAAAATGCATGGACCAGTTCTCAAGGCCATTCAATTCATATAGCATTACTGATTGGGCCTGACTTCAAGTCTAAAAATTACATCTGCAAAATCATTTCCTTTATTTATTTATTTTTTTTTTAAGGGGAGGGTTTTTTTTTAGAGACAGAGTCTCACTTTATCACCCTCGGTAGAGCGCTGTGGAGTCACAGCTCATAGCAACCTCCAACTCCTGGGCGTAGGCGATTCTCCTACCTCAGCCTGCTGAGTAGCTGGGACTACAGGCTCCCACCACAACACCCGGCTATTTTTTGATGCAGTTTGGCCGGGGCTGGGTTTGAACCCACCATCCTCGGTATATGGGGCCGGCACCCTACTCATTCCTTTTTAAATAAAACACAGATTTGTGATCATGAAGAAAGAAAGAAGAAAATAATTTTATTAAATGTAGGCTCAATAAATCTATTATAAAATATCTATTAAAATGTATTTCACCTTATGGCTGATATTTCCCTCTCCTTGGTGTGTGTTTGCTGGTAAATGGCTCAGCCATGTTCCTGATTGCTGTGTGGTATAGTCGGGTAGTGCAATTCTTCAATCCCAACCTTTGCTCTGTGACTTAAGTCATTTTGACTCTGACAATTCTTTTTCTACTGTGCTTCAATACATTACCCAAACAATTTATTCTCTATGAGAGGTAAAATAACATATCAACTAAAAACAGACTCAGGGAAATATCAACCATTTATTTTTCTAAATACACAATGATTAAATTTTTCAGTAAGTCAGAGAGTTAGGTCCTAGTACAATAACATCAGGCAGACAAATTAACATCACGTAACTTCATATCATGCAAAATTTCAGCAAAGCTTTCTACAAGAAAAGGTCGTGTGCACTTAGATTTTTTAAAAAAGTTTTGAAATTGCTATTGAAGATTATTCTATTTTCATTATATTCTTCATTGTCACCTAGATTTGGAAATTTTTGCTTAAGAGTTAAGAAATAAGAAAAAATGGCCATATAGTAGGCATATACTATGTTCTTTAGCTAATAAGACCTGTTTGATTCTATTTTTTCTATTGGGCTTCAATAAAAAGAAACTTAGGGCTAAATTTTAGTCTGAAGGGGAATGTCTCCTTCCCTTGGTCTCCTCATATCATTGTCACCTCCTTCCTTTGTTATTCTGTCATTTTGCCTACATTTTATAGTGCCTGCATCTTTATTATAAGCTATTTCAAAAGTTTTTCTGGGAATACACAGTGTGTAAGCTCAAAATGATGAAGTAAACATACTTCATGTTGTTTTAAAAGATGCTGGGTTGGACTAGATGACCTTTAAGGTCCTTTCCAGCTCTAAATTTATGTTACTATCACTAAAGACAAAGAAAAAAAATCTATTAGGCTATAGGCCAAGAGATGAATGCCAAGTACTATTTTCCTGCTCTAGGTGTATTTCTTCTCGAAGGCAGAGTGCTAGATTCAGCAATCTGCTAAGGACCCTCACTGTCTTATGGTGATAAAACAAGAAAACTGGTTGCTAAAAAATAAAATCCCAGTTACAATATATTTTTACTATTAAGCATCAACAAAAAATAAGAAATAGAAAACAGAAGAGTCAAATTCCTTTTGTGGTACTGATATAAATTAGGACAACTAAACTGAGCCTAATGAGTATAGCTAATTTCGTGCAATTAGTCATATTTGAATATTATCATGATCTTGCTATCACATTCACATTAATTGTAAATGAAATTTATCCTGTATGAATTTGTGAGTCCCCGCTGAATCAGCTCTCAACACCTTTGCAATAAACTGGTCCTTCTTTGCTTCCAAGGAACTTTCAGATTCAGAGCAGGTGTCTGGGCCGCTGCATCACAGAAGAGCAAATCGTTTTTAAAGCTATTTTTGCTGTGTGTGTGGATGAATTTAGAACCTAGAAATTGTCCACAGCATTGTTTGTTTTTGCTGGGAAGAAGAGTCATTGGAAATACAGAAAATGCTCGATCCTATGTACTGATAATTTCCAAAGCTTACTACAATAGTTTTCTTAAGGCCAACTGAATTTGAATAAAAGCATCAATGTTAAAAAACAAGCTATAATTTAAGATGTTCTTGTGAGATATAAATATTATTTTACTGTAATAAAATTTTTCTTCTGGAATAATAAAACATGAATTTCATGAAGTTCAAGGAACAATTCGTTTGCATTCAGACAGCTACCAGATTTTCGTCTTCCAGTGCACTGTGTAATGAGTTGAATAGAGAACTTCCAAATGTGACTTTATTTGGAAATAGGGGTTTTGCTGATTAAAAAAAAAAATTGAAATGAAGTAAGATTAGGGTGGGCCCTAAACCTGTATAAGTGTCCTTATGGGAGGCAAAAAAGGATGGACAGACACACAGAGAAGAAAGTCATGTAAAGACAAATGTAGATATTGGAGTGATGTAGGTAGAAATGTTAAGAATGCCAAAATGTGGGAGGCACCAGAAGACAGAATGAGGCATGGGAGAGTTCTCCCCATGGGTCTTCAGAGGGAATATGACTCTGTCCAAAGGGCCATCCTAAATTCAGATGTCCAGATCTCAGAATTATGAGAGAATCTTTCTCTGTCCTTTTAACAAAGTTTGTGTTAATTTAGCCTTAGGAAACTAGTATACTCTGTTATTTGGCAATTCATTGTGATTTTATTATTTTATATATTGGTATGAAGTACCTGAGTGTTTCATTTTAGTAGTACATTGATAATCTTAGAATTATAGTATCTTTGAACTAAATTTAAAGAATGTTTTGATGCAGTCAGCAGTTTTTTTTTTAAGTGAAAACATATTAATGCTGTTGTCAATTATATTTGAAAAAATCTATACATCATTTTGGACTTTTGGGATTTTGTACTATTTCTAGTAAAAAATTACTTAAATGAAATATATACCCTAAATTATTTTGACTGATTTGTATGCTCAAAACAGTATTTTATTTATTACTACTCAGATAATAGTTATCCTCTAAATAGCGTTTTACTTGTATATGTTGGTATCAAACAGTGAAGTGAGACAGGAATCAGTGCAAAGTGGTGATTATCGATCTTCATAAATTTGTCAAAGATAACCTTGATCTTACTGAAAGGATGGAAATGTATGTAGTCAGAAAATGCAAGTTAGTGTAACATTTCAAAACTTGTATGGCAGTAAGTATCACTGATTATTTACAGAATTGGTCACTTGAAATTTGGACACTCACTTTAGCTCAAATGAGGGTAATTATAAAATAAACCAAAGATATAGTCATCACTTGATTTGAATATGCATTTTACAAGGGTACATGGTAAATCTATTAAGTGTAGAATACGAATGTCCTAACACAATAACTAAGAAAATACAGTGAAGACTATGTTAAACCATTTTGATGAAAGTATTTCAAAATGTACATAAAACTAGTACATTGTACCCCATAATGGCATTAATGTACACAGCTATGATTTAATTTAAAAAAAGCAGAAAAAAACATTAAAACTGTAAATTCAGAGATTTAACTATAATTAAGGTATTTATCCTTTCTTGGTGAGATTGGGAAAGGAGCTTTAAGAGAAGGTTAAGGGAAGTACTATTTACAGAGGCAAAAACTCATTTACACTGCTTTTTTATTAGACACTCAATGTTTTTTGAAATGGCGCCTTCCTAAAAACTACTGATTCTGCAGGTACAGTCACTTGGTTTTCATGGGGAAATGTTATCTCTCAAGTTCACACAGCTATTTATTCTATAAACTGTCATGAAACTGCTTACCTGTGGTTCACCTGACTGAACCTGTGTGCAAGGAAACATGCTTTGTGAAGTGAACAGGTGAGGTGAAGAGTGATTAATACCCATTCTTAACGAGTTTGTGTTTTCTGAGTCTTTCTAAACATGCTCTTACTCAATTCATTGTTGTGGCATGGTAAAAATTCCTTGTGGTTCTTATACAGAGGATGACATTATCTTATTAAAATGAGATTTATCTTATCTTAATAAAATAATATGGTTGTGATCCATAGATACCATAAAATATGATATTCTCAATATAAAATCAGTTATGTATAAATAACAGTAAATATCTTAGGAAGGTCTCCATTAATTTCGTTTATTTTGACTTCACTGTTTTTCTTTTTGTTTTTTTTTTGGTTTTCTTCTTTCTTTTTTTTTTGACTTCATTTTTAAGTTTAGAAGTATAGATCTCAAATTTAGCTATTATTTATATATAATTATAAAGGCAAGTAAATGTTAGAGATTAACTTACAAATAGTTTTATGGCTCAACCATTGACTTAGATAGTGGAATCACTAAAGGCTTGATCATTTTGAATTGATTACAGATGTCTCCCTTCTCTTAATCCCTCTTAAGCCTTCTATCTACAATGAACACTTATTTCCATAGACCTGGCACATGTAAAACCAATACATGGCTCGTTTCTATTCTGACATTTCAAAGATTAGAACTCTCAACATAGAGGAAAGGGCTGCTGGATGTGCACAAAGCAATCCACAGATACAGTGTCCGTGTCATGCATGCATTTGAGGAACTCTTGAAAAAACCAAATCTCTGTGACTAACTTACATCTTTATTACCAGAACCAGAAAAGGAGGCCTAGAAGTGGTTTGAAAGGAAAATTTGTTCTTGTACAATGAGTTCATTGATGAATACATACAACATTCTTTCCAGACCTCCTTTTAATCAAATACAGTAACATATTTACCAGAGCCAAAGATAAAACTAGTGTTTTATCTCCTAGATATTGGGTGACTCAGGACTCTGGAAATGGAAGGAATTTTAATATTCAACCACATAACCAACTCATACAAAAAGTAGTAAATGAACAAAAAAAAATTACAGTAAGAATAGCAATTACATGGTCCCCATTGTTTATTTTTAAACTCTAATAGACAGCAACAATGGTAAAAAGAGAAAGCCTTGATAATTTTCCTCATCTGGTATCAAGGATTTCTTTTCTTACGTCCTGTCCCAGTGAAATTATCAAAGATTTCTAAGACTCCTTTAACTGATTTATATCGAAGTCCACGTCACATTCCAGATATTTCCCTCCCAAAATTATGTAAGTGCACATGAATATACTATACTTTTGGTGTGAATCTGAACCAAATTCTGTTGTATTCTGAATAAAATGAAATTAATCTCAACCAATGGGGCATGCATGGCGTTAGTTCCAAATAGTAAATGTTGTTAAAGTTGGGAGAAATAACTTCCTACTGATACACTGTCTGTAGATTTATTAGCGCTTCCTTTAAGTATTTTATATGTTCAACAGAGAGTGAACTGAAATCTTGTTAATCATCATTTTAATACATTTTTGTAGAATGTAAATGTATCAGTGCTTGCCTTTTTTCCTTGTTAATGAAAAATGAGAGGTGCTTGGGGAGCGAGTCTTCGTGCTCAACTGCTGTCATCCATTACCGGCTCCACTTAGAAGAAATGAGCACAGATGGTGGGTCTGTTACTTCCCAGACAAAAAAGAATGGCCTCCCTCCCTCTCCCTTCCTCTTTTGTGTTCTGTTCCCTCCTTCTCATTGAAATGGGAACAAGTTTTCAAGTCAAGGAACTTCTGTAGGGATCCTTGAAATATGTTTTATCCATTACTGGTACATTTAAGGAAAAAAGGGAGTAATTAATGATTTATTAAAATTTCATCAAAGAAACTCAAATAAAAAGCCTTTGTCAGAAAAAAAGTGATTCTTTAATTTAGAAACCATGCTTTTTGCATGCACATTAGTACCTTCAGGGTGTAAGTTTTTATATGAAACTAGGATCCTAGAGTGCCTATTTAGTGACTGAGAGCACCAGGTAGTGCATATTAAAAATATGTGCATGTATCCTTTGTTTATACGATGGTTTAATGAACACTTTATTGTAAACAAATTACGAAGAATAGCATAAGACATTTTCAACGTAAGTGCTTTCTTTAGGCTGACAATACATACAATGCAGTGAAATCTCAGATCTTACCTGCACAGCTCAATGCACTTTTTATTAATAAACTGAACACTACCATATAACCTGGATGAAAGTGAAAAAAAAAGCACAATATTGTCCCTTATTCTAGACACTACTTTTTATGGTGATTTTAGAATATGCTTGATAAGTATTTTGAATGTTAATGAATGAAATTGCAGAGTATGTATCTTGTATCTTCCACTAAATGTCTAGTTTATAAGATTTGTCAGTTTTTTTGAATATAGTTGTGATTCCTTATAATTCATTCTCATCGCTGTGTGTTATTTTGCTATATAAATCTACTGCCATTTATTTGCCCACACTAATGTTGTATGTGTATCTTTGGGCTGCATACAGTTTGGGCTTACTGGGGCTTCTCTGAGCATTCTTGCACTTGTCTTCTGGTAGACAATGCTGAATATATACTCGGAATTGTCGGATCTGATTAATTTTAGCATGTATGTTAAATAGTGGTTTACATAAGTTTGCATTTCCATCCACAATGGAAGATAATCCCAATTGTGCCATATCTTTGCTAACACTTGCTGTCGTCTATCTGTATCATTTAAACCATTAAGGTTTGTATAGATTAATAACACTATTGCATTGTGGGTCTTTTGAACCTTATACAAATAGAAAAGAATAACTGATTTCATCAAATTATATTTCTTTTGAAGTATTTTAAATATCCTGTCTTGCAGTATGTTTCCTTATCTAAATGATACATAAGAAAAGTGATTCTGAAATATTCATTAATATAGTAGCTCAGAATGAGATTCTTGATCAATTTTAATTCCTGCCTCTTAAAAGAAAGTTTTCCAGTTTGTAAATAAACCAAAATGTGAATAAATTAATAGCTTAATTGAAATGAAGAGATGTTTTTGTTTCCATTGACTGCATCATATCTTTATTTCCAGAGCAATGGGAAAACCATATGGCAAACTTGCAGTCTGCTAGTTTCTTCTCCCCCTGACAACAGCTTTTATGTCACTTTTTAGCTTGATGCATGGAACTGTTTGTTGAGATTTTTGGGGAAAAATGATACATCTCTTCTTAATTGTAAACAGTGAAACCTTTGAAAGGTTATAATTAGAGGAAAATATGGCATTTTGCAGCAGGCTACTCGTGTCTGTAACTTATACACGTATTAGTTTCAGGGGTTTGTATGAAGTGATTATATTTTGGGGCTCATATTCCTAGGGGTTAAATCCTGGCCCCACACTTTGCAAATGGTGTTGCTTTGGGAAAGTTCCTGAACATCTTCAGATCCCAGATTTCCAACCTGTAGAGTGGGAAAAATATGAACACCATACAATTTTAGTCTGGGTCTTACAAGACATAGATGTTGGAAGGGATTAAACACAAGAGAATTTTATTAGTGGACATCCCTGTGAGGGAAAATGAGAGGAAACTAGGTAAGGCTGGAAAAGGTGTAGTTGTAAGGAAAATCTGGCCCAGCGGGAAGGAGAAAGTAGAAGAGGGCTAATTGGAAGCATTTAAGAGTGATGGACAGTCTGAGAATGGTTAAGCAAGGGCTTCAGAGAGTTCTGAGCCAGATTTGGTCATTGGAGAAACCCTGTGACTCCCAAAGATGAACCTACTGTAACAAGCCTGCTATACTTAGTCATCGTCTAGCGGGCAGGTGCAGAAATAGGTTTTAGAGTGAGGCAGCAATGAGCCTTGTCAGTTAAGCTTCCTGTACTTGGAGGTCTCTGAGGTACACACTCATGCTCACCAAGGGCTGGATATCCTGAAGATAGAGTCAGATAAGGACTGAATCATAATTATGCCTTTGCCCATTTATTTATGCATCTTATTTGTCACCATTATTAATATTTAATGTGGTAATAAAGGAACCACATATGCAATCTGCTTGGAATATTTAGAAATGTAATAGTGCTACAGAGATTTAAGAGATGCCTACTATATATTGGTTATTTGATTTTTCCAAAATAAAGAATCTTCTTACATTTTAACCACATAAGTACCACTGTTTTTCCTTCTACTATTTGTTATTGGTGTATGTTGCCAAATCTTTAAAGGATACCAGAATACCTAAACTCTAACTTCCTCCATGCCTGCATAAAAAAGTGGGCTCAAAGTTGTTTGACAAAGATTTATTAAGATCACTATTTTTAATCGTGTCCATTGATATTATCAATGTCAAAGAGTTTCATCAATTATTATTATTGGGAATATCTAATTGGGGATTATTTGTTCTACTTTTTAAAATTTGTCATTGGAAGTATATAAGTAATCTTGGGAACAGCTAGATATTCATTCGTAGAAACCCCTTTTAAGTGGCTGTGTTCTCAACAGTGGAATATTCTTTTTCTTAAAAAAATTTTTTTTCATTACTATAGAAAATTCAGAAGTTACTTGTGGTTAGTTGTGATACTCTGCTTAAACATGGTGAAGGAAAATTATTGTAAAATAATGTGAATATTTTTGCTGGAAATTATTATGATATTTAATGTAAGCAAACAAATACTGAGAGGAGTCTTAAACATAGAGGATGAAATCTTCAGGTGGTGGCCCTTGCTCTCCCTTTGAGACATTTGTGTTCTACACTTTGTAAATAAAGGCCTCGTCTTGTTATTCTCTCTTGCATGCGCTGTCCCCATGCCATCACCACTCTCCCTGCTGGGATGTCATTCTTGGCCCTGAAGTTCTCATTACCACACCATTGAAAACCTGTACTTACCTTAATAACCTAAGGACTACCTTAAGCTAAAACTCCTCCTTGAGTTTTTCCCTGGTATCTGAGTCCAAATGGAATTCTTCATATTCTGAATGTCTACCGCCTGGGTTATCCTTACCTGGTATTTGACATATGTGATTCCCTTCAGCTTCAACCCAGGGTTGCATTTTAACTGCTACTCTATACCATAAGGAAAATAAAGGTGCTTATATTGAAATTTATTAAATATTTTTTAAGTACAGTAAAATATAATGAACACATGGACAAATGAATGGGGTAATTGGTATGTTATATTCCTGGTGGAAAATGAGCATTCTGAGGACACGAATTGAGTTCTACACCTTTTTATAATCCTGCTCACCTAGTACAGGACTTTGAATATAGTATTCACTTCATACATCTTTGTGAAGGATGAACATAAATCTTTTTTACGAATTCTAAGTCAACGTTCTATGATTGTCGTTTGGGGAAGTTAGTGAACTTTCAAATGGCTTTCACCAGCTGTGAAATCACCCTTTCATATACAGTATGATTTACTAGATCTTCGTTTAGGGAGCTTTAGTGAAAACAGATTGTTTTCTCTACTTACAAAAGATTTTGAAGATTTTAGTTGTTTATAAAGTTAATGATTTTGATTTTTACCATCATTTATGCTTATGTTCTTTACTGGACAAGTGAAATATATATTTAAGAAACAGACATGTATATTTCTTTTGTTAGCCCAGTATTTAAAAAATAATATTAAGTCCTACCTACCTACTGTATAAAAAATAAGTAAATTGACCCAGATAATGTGGGTGCAGGCACATGTGTAATTCAGCAAGAATTGGGAACAAGGTGAGATATGTATTAAATATTTCTAGCATATTAGTATACAGTATAAAAACACAGTTAATTTTTGGTTGGTTACTTTGAGAGAAAAACATTATTTTTAGAATAGTCTATATTTGCATGATAAGTATTTTACCTGAAAAAACATTGCAGTGGTGCCAGTTTGCAGATCAAGAAAAAAATGCATCAGTATAAGCTCTCAAAGGAGAAAATCCTGAGTTCAGATCTGTTCAAGCAGTTGTGGAAGATAATATTCCGGCCAGGTTACTAAGTTGTATTTCACTTTTCACTTTGTTAGCTATACTCAGCGTGTAGTTGGAAATGGAGTCAAAGCCCAATCTGGAAATCCTGAAGTCAGAGTCAAAGGAACTGACCCTGTGATAAATCAGATTATTGATAAACTGAAACATGTTATTCAGGTAAGTACTGATCCTATATTTATTGGCATATTCGATAATAAATAAGTGGTCACTTTCCATTGTATTTCATAAATTTGTTAATTCTATGAGATAATCCTACTTAAAATTGAGTACTGTTATATATTATTTCTAGAGTTTTGGGAGTGTCTAGCTGAGTGATTTCTGTATACTGTTGATGTGTGCCAGAGTGGTACAAGCTAAAACCTCAGCATTTCAACAGTGTGAATCTCAGGATAACCTTTCTCCTCAGTGAATAAGATTTAAACATGGGAACTATAGTTTTTATGGGATATGAACATGATGAAAAGAGAATGGAAACCCTAATATAAGATAATAAGAATGTAACTGCTATATAAGAAATGTACAATTATAGGAAAACATAAAAATACACATATCAGAGGATAGAAGACGCTAAAGGTATCTTCCAGGTAATTCTTTGAACCTGCCTATGAAGGTTGTTGCTGTATTTTCAATAAAAGTTCAGAAATAGGTGAATAATTTGCATTTTAGCACTTATTTCCCATGTCATCTTTTACATATTATCAACTTCATGCTGATTTATAAAATATTCCTGTTTTATCTTTAATAATATTATTTAATCAAGTGAGTGTATATTGCTGATTTTAATACTTGATATATAAAGGATGAAAATACCTATCAAAATGTTTTATTGAAATGTTCTCCTAATTTTTGAACCAAATACCATATCACATGTTGTGCATACTACTCCTTGCTCTGCAGTACTGGTTTTTAGGATAAGAAAAAACACTTTTGCTAGTTATTAGTCATTTTATAGCAATTCTTAATTGTGCATATGTTTTCACTTATTTCTAAGCAAAATGTATTTATAGTATTGAGTGTCAGAAACAATACCTGAAACTACTAAGTTTTTATGGCATACAAAGTACTGAAAATGTATGTGGTTCTCATAAGCAAAGTCAAAACTTATGTTTCTTCAGGGCCGCGTCTTAGGTTTCCATTTTTACCAGAGTCCGTATATCTCTAAGGAAGGATAAGTAAGAAAGGCGTAGGGCTGGCAGCCAATACCATGGATTTCTCCCTTCCAGAAGACAATCATACTACTTTGCTTGTTTTTCCACTAGTCTTTTGGTAAAATGCAAGACCAAAAATGGCTTCTATTGAGAAAAGTAGAAAAGAAAAGTGGTATCATGATTACTAATGAATTAAACCTCACTGCTTCTAGCAAGTTGGTCCAGGTGTCACGGCATACTGTACCATAGCACGCTACGTAGATCGAGATGATGTGAAAACTCTGGTGTGTAACTACTAACAAAACCAGAAGAGCTTAGTATAGGTCGACTCCTCTTCTGGAGACACAACAAAATCCTAGTGGTCTCCATGGTGGGACGCACATTCCCCACCACGTGCAAGAAGGAAAAATAGAATTAAAGTGCATAATTATTCTCATTCTTTTATATAGTTTTTGGTTGTGAAAGAGTATATGAAACATGTAACATAGTAGTGAAATATCACATGTATATATTTTATGAATGCAAAAACATATATATCGAGCAAGCTTATGTTCGGACTGTTTTTTCAGGATATGTACATGATGAAAAAAGAATGGATACCCCATTTTAGATAATAAAGATGGAGCTTCTTTATAAAATAAAAAAAAGAATGTCCTTGTCACGCTTCACCAAGAATAAATTTTGTACTTAATTGAAAGCAAAAAAAAAAAAAAAAAAAAAAAAGAAAGAAAGAAAGAAAAAGAAAGTATTTTAAAAACCAAGATTAAAGGATGTGACTTTCCCAAGGTCCCTCAGGGGGACAGCAGCAGCACCAGGCCTTCATATCTGTAGTCCAGAGGCCTTTCCTCTACTTCATTTTCTCTCAGTGCTGTTCAAAGTGTGGTCCCTGGACCACCTCCATCAGATCACCAAGGTGTTTGTTAACATTCTGGCTTTACCCCAAACCCTGAATCCATATCTCTAGGGGCAGAGCCCAGGAATTTTTGTTTTAAGCAAGTTCTCTTGATGATTCATACAAAATAGTAGCCTTTATTAAAGCAGGTAGAAACTTTTCACCTATTTCTGATTTTCTTTACTCCTTCCCCTTATCAAAACTACTTCAGCTATTAAAAGCACTAATTTAAAACTTCTAAAAATTCTGCCACAATATCTGAATAATTTATATCAACAAGAAGATAAATATGTTTCCTTTCTCTTGTCTTTTGCCTTGGCCCCCCCACCCCCCGCCCAGGCATATGTCTGGCAGTTTTCCTCATTGCTGATTTGTCTTCCAACCAAATACCTGCTTCTCACTACCTAATTTGTGTCCTGGGATGGCTCCTGAGGACAGCAACATGCTTATTGCCAAAGCCCAGCATGGAGCTCTCTTTAGTACTGGAGGCTATGAATGGACTCACACAGACTTAATATTAAGTTAGAGGAAGGACAGAAAGAGAGAAGAAAGAAAAGACAGGGATTTTAGGAGGACAGTGGTGTCAGGCACACCAGCGAGGATGCATTATTTGAGAGAATAGTGAAGGCTTAGAATTTCTGGCTCTAGAATTTCTAAACTCCAGGGATTTGGGAATGAAGATCTGGTGGGAAGTGGAGGTAGGAGCTTTATCATGAAAATATGTTCACACGGAGAAGTATTTTTATTTTCTTTATTTTTATTTTTATTTTTTTTTTTTGAGACAGAGCCTCAAGCTGTCACCCTGGATAGAGTGCTGTGGTATCACAGCTCACAGCAACCTCCAA